>JAEMOT010000443.1:116444-136310 GCA_019297695.1 Apostasia ramifera | reverse complement strand
GACGCTACAAGTCCTTTTGGCATTGGGTCAGATAATACCTCTTAGGCGGGATTTCTCCTGTTATCATTGCTTCCTTATTATGCAGATTTGTGAAGTTCAAAATTCAAGTTGGGAATATTCTATATGACTCAAAGACCTTTATTATTAACTAGTTATGAGGGGCTTTCTNCTCAAAACTCATACAAAGAGAAAAGGAGTATGCCACTAATCTCCCCATAACAGAGATGGCTCTGGGCCTGCTCGTCCATCCTCAGGGTAAGCCCACTTATTCTGCTCTGTCATCTCTCTAACTTTGCTCTTTCCTCTTTTCTTGCAGGATCCATGGAGGCAAGAGTGCCAGCAAGAGGGCACCACCCTGACTCTATCCATACAGANGTTCACCAGTGTCATGGTTCGCATGCCAGGACCCACATAAATGTTCGCGCCCCAGCATGCGGGTAGAGGTTAGTGGCATACTAACCTCTACCCTCGTGGGTGAGGTTTGGGACCTCTAACCTCTAACCTCTACCCTCGTGGGTGAAGTTTGGGACCTCTAACCTCTACCCTCGTGGGTGGGACCTCTAACCTCTAACCTCTACCCTCGTGGGTGAGGTTTGGGACCTCTAACCTCTAACCTCTACCCTCGTGGGTGAGGTTTGGGACCTCTAACCTCTACCCTCGTGGGTGAGTTTGGGACCTCTAGCATGATGTTTCTCAGCTATACCATCGCTGTCAACATGCTCTAGCTGCACCGTTTTCAATGCAGCATGCTTCTTTCAGACACGCAAACCAAGGGTCCGCATGCCCCAGCAATCACGAATCCCCAGAAAAAGTACTAATATTAAAAGATATCGTCCTTCCTTCTCAGCTGCAGGCCTCTCCGGTGGCAGGCAAGCGGCGCGGTTCCAGAGCCTGTCCATCACCTTTTCTCTGAAAAACCAGGATAAAGCTGCATCACCTGCTGCCTACAAATATCAAGGAGCAGGCTTCAAGAGAGAAAAAGAGGGGAAGGAGGGAAGGAAGGCGAGGAGGGGCTTCATCCACCATTACTGGCCTTCTCCAAGACTGACGAAGGAGGAGGACTGACCTCAAGAAGAGCAGAACTCCTCTATCACCTCTTGTAAAACTGGAGCTTGAGAATAAGAAAAGCACTCTCTTTCTCCTACTTTTTCTCTCTTCCTCTTGTAAGCTTTTTGTATTAGCTTTCATGGCTACCTTCATCTATTAGTGAAACTTGTTCGCTGATCGTCCGGTGGACGTAGGGGATTTCCTCCCTGAACCACCTTAAATCTCTGTGTGCTTTTCTGGTTGCTTCGAGCTAATCTTCTCCCTGAGCCTCCGTTAACAGGCTCGCCACCTCCTTTGCGCGCCGCCGTCTCCCGGAACTCTCTTTCTTTGGTGTTTCTTGGGATCCCCACATCCTACGTCAACACTTTTAAAGCAAAGGTGGCAGAACCGATTCAATTTAGATGGATGTTTTCATTGAAACAACAAATGAGTATATTCAAAAGTCTTATTAGAAATAGATCTCATTCAAAAAAATTCATATTTTGCTAAAGGATATATTCGGTTAACATCGGGCATGAGGTTTAGTCCACAACTGCTGGTACCATCAGCCACTGCATGTGATCATCCACAGCTTCCTGAAGGCATCAACCACGATGCTTGACCATCCGCAGCTTTTCTCAGTGATATCGGGTTACAATACTTGTTTGCCCACAGCTGTGGCTGTCTCAGCCTAGTGGAGTGGCACATCAGCACAATTTTCACAATATAGATTTCTGCTAGTCACGCAGATTGAGAGCTCGAATGCCCTTGACATTATCATTGGTCTTCTTGAGGCCGACAAGTATGGGCTCGATGACATGGAGCCAATAATTATAATATTTTGGCGGGAAAACTCATTGTACCCTACTATAGCTCATTTATAAATACCTCTGGAGAGCTCCAGAAAGGAAAGACGAACATACTGAGCTTGTATTCTTTTCTTTTCTTTTCTTTTATACTGGTTACTTGACCAAATCCTTTTTGGACACTAGTGAAGTCTTTTTTCTCTGATTCCTCGATGGACGTAAGAGAAGCTGTCCTTGAACTACTTTAAGTCCTTATGTTCTTCTAGATGTCTCTTGACCCTCTACTCCAATATTTTGAACATCGTGACCGCTAATTCTTGAAGCTTTTTCTCTTCCCTTATCAATGTGATACCAGAAATCCAGTATCAACATTGACTTTACTTCATCTTCATCCTAACTTTGGATGACAATAGCTTGTGATGCACGAGAGACAATACTATTATGTTAGGGACCACCGTATCTTTTTGTTCCTAATTTCGGTAAGAGAGATAAGAGAGAGCTTGGGCAGAAAAATTATTGCATATGATGAGCGATTCACATTAATGGTTTATTTGCCAATCACATGGTGTTGAGTGAGCAGTCCCCACTGCGCACAAAAAGCATAAATGGTGTTAACGTGCGTTCAGCGGGATGAACCATCCGATCGATCGACCAGACCGTCTAGTCGGCTCGATAGAACCATTTGGTTGGTTGATCGGATGGTCTGTTCGGCTGCCAGAAAAGTAAATATAACTTCAAAAAAGTTGGAGAAATAGCCGAGAGAACCCAACTTTTTTTTTGTTTGGAAGAGTAGAGAGAACCCAACTGATCAGATAATAATAATTATTATTATTATTATTATTATATAAATTTATATTACTGGCATTATGGAGATGGATTCTAGATCAGTTTATTCTAATTCTATTTTATCAATTATCATTCCTGATCCTAAAGCATCTGGGGATGCTAGAGATATATTTTACAATTATTGATTGAGGAACTTAAAGAATTTTGGAAAGTAAGAATTTAGACTTATGATGCATTGACAAACGAGAACTTCCCTTTGCTCCTATGGAGGATTAATGAATTTTCAGCTTATAGTATGCTTTTTGGATGGAATACTAAAAGAAAGTTAGCTTGTCCAATATATAATAAGAATACTTATTTTATGTGCTTGACACATAATTGTAAAGAATGCTATATGTGACACCGTCAATTTTTACCATTTGTCATTTGATGGCTCCAAGAAATTAGGTAATACACCTATACAATTAACAGGGGATAAGGTTCTATCTTAAGCACTTGATTTGGAAGACAAACAATTTACTAATGATCCTTTGTTGAAGGTAAAGATATTTTATTATGAGCGAGGTAATAATTAGAATAAAATGATATCTTTTTTGAGTTACCTTATTAAAAATCTTTATTGTTATATCACAACTTAGATATGATGTACATTATCAAGTATGTTAGTGAAAGTATGATTATCACAATCTTTGATCTTTCTGAAAAATTTAAGAATAATATTAAATCTCATCGTGATTTAGAAAAGTTGGAATAATGAGCAGATTTGCAGTAATCAAAAGAAGATATTAGAGAAATTATTTATTCAACACCTTACACTTTATCTATAGAAGAAAAGCGTTAGATAATAAATTTTTTTTAATGGAATAAAAGTTTTCGACAGCTTCTCTTTTAATATCTCTTATTTTGTTAATATAAAAGACTATAGATTAATTACTTTAAAAGGTCATAATTATTAGATATTGATAAATTATTTCTTCCCTACTACAATAGTGGTTTATTAATTGCCACAAAATATTATAAATTCTATTACTAACTTTTATCATATTTCAGTACCTTAACTTTCAAGTGACTTAATAAAAATCCTTTGTGTGAGTACTTGAAAAGAAAGATTTTCTTAATTCTATCATTTTTTAATATAATGCTTCACCTAATAGTTCATTTAGCTTTTAAAGCAAAAGTGGCAGAACCGATTCAGTTTAGATGAATGTTTTCATTGAAACAACAAATGAGTATATTCAAAAGTCTTATTAGAAATAGATCTCATTCAGAAAGTTCCGTATATTACTGAAGGATATATTGCAAATGAGTACATGTATAAATCTTTGTTTAGGATACTTAATAAATATTAAAATAAAGTTCAATCATTTAGAAAAAAAAATTTATTTAAATGACTGCAAAGTGAAGAGCAAATTTGCAATCTTTTCATAATGTGATCATTCATTGGAGGTACATATGTACGAAATCTAAATAAAAAAAAGAAAAGAACAAGTTCATAATTATATTTTAAAAAATTGCAATAAGACACATATATATTATATATATTTTGTTATCTTTTCATAATGTGATCATTTCATGCATTTGAGTCTGCTAAATGATTCATTATTTCACTTTCCTTCTTTCAATGCGATATCATTTTATATTTGGAGCAGTTTTAGCACACAAGAAATATTGCTGATGTCAAGGCACCAATGAAAAATTATATTCTTAAAAGTATGTTTGTTTTACAAATCAACACATTCTTTCTTATCTTCTTGCCATCTAGATGTATGCTCCACAAACTTTACAAAAAATAGCTTTATCATCCTCTTTTCAAAACAACGTACAATCATTTCGGCATGAGTTAATTTTTTTTATAGTTTGATCCTAATTCATGGTTTAATTTTTTAGCTTCATGATAAAAATTTGGTAGAGTGATTTACTAGACTCATTTAAAAATTGTATTCGAATGAAGTAATTTTGTAATTGCTTTTATCCTCAATAGCTTCGTACCAAGATAAGTTGGCACTTTCTAGTCATTAAGCAACTGATAGAAATTTTTTGCATTATCATTTAGAATATCATCATATTTGATTTTCGCGCCAAACAGGCCTACATGAAAAATGACTCTTAAATCCAAAATTCTTATAAGAGATTCAAATAATCAATTTATAAGGGACGTTAATTCTCCCAAAATAAAAAAACTAAAATGCTTTTGATCAACTTATTATAATTTCGATAGAAAATTATTTTTTGAATTAGTTATGAGTTGTGTAAAATTTACTATATGTCATTACCAAATTTATTTATTTATTTATTTTGAAAGTTATTTACATTGTTAGTATGTTCACTTATTTAAGCATTCATCTTTATTCATATTCATAGAAAATTAAATATATATTGCACATTAACGAGCAAGTTGAACTACTACTATAGCTAATAATCACCAAAAAATAATTGCATCTTGCATCTACATCAAATTATACTTTGATCAACATGAAATCTTTGGATAGAATTTGTGTTTGATCATATGTTAGCCAATCTTACTCAAATTTAAATTGAAATACTATTAAAAAAAAGGCTAAGCATATTAACAACAACGTTTAACTAAATGACTAGTTTGATTAATATAAGTTATTAATTTGCTTAATTTCATTAATTTCGAATTTATGTATCAATAATTTTTATGTTTAATTTATAATTATTTATTTTATTAAAATTATTGCAGTTGAATCAATCAAAAATTAAAGCTGAAAATCACAAAATCCTAAAGTTGGGAGTTGACCTTGGCAATTGAAATAGTTCCAAAATAAAATCAAAATTTCGGTTTTATTTAATTTGGTTGAAAATCACAGCTACGTACAGATAAGTGTTTGACCCCGTAGGTCCTATCGTGAAAATATCAAAGCAAGTTAGCAATCTCCTCACGACGGAGTGGGCAAGGAGGTTTTCTCATTGGCAGTCTCTTTGGCTGTATCTATTCTGTTTAAATCTTTACTAGAAATACTAATTACTAACTGCAATCCATTCTGTATGAGTCAACTATTCATTTCAATGTACAATTATTACTCAAAAGTCATGTCATCCCTAGCTAAAGGTTAAAAAGTATAAATAAAAATTTGTATTCAACTAATAGAAAATTTTATAATTGAAAGAAATTAAATGCGAAGAACAGTAAAATCGTGGAGGGATTCTAGTCCAAAATATTGACCCCAAATAGAACAGAAACGCTTTAGGCTTTAAAAAATTTGATGGATGTACATGTCATTACATATACCATTACTTTTGGGTTTAGTTAGCATTCAAAATTAATCTACTATCTTTATAATATTATTATGCTCATAGAAAATATTATATATGTGTAAATTCATATTTCAGTGCAAAACTCAAATCTAACTATAAGTTTGGAGTGCAGATTTTATGTTTCTTTCTCGGAGATTCAATGACTTATTAACTGCAAAATGTGCTGCTTCTCCGTGCAGATAAAATCATGTCAAAATAATAATTCCACTCCGAAATCAAATCTTTTGAAATGACGTTACATGTATGTATAAATATGTGTACACAAACAATATTTATACAAGCCAATGATCATCATCTATGTAAATTTTAATGTGCAGAAAAAATTATATTATTTAGACAATTATCAACAAAAGTAAAATACTATAGTAAATTTTAAAAAATATATATTGTTCTTCTTATGTATCATATATTTTTTGGTAAATAATGCATTTTATATACTTCTAAGGCTTCTTTGTTTAGCCAAGTTAAAATAATATTACACATAAAATTTAATATTAAAAATTAATTATATTTCACACCATACACATAATTTAAAATAAAAAATAAATTTTATTTCACATTCTACACACATGTACTAAAATAATAACTAATTCAATCTCTCACACATCCCAACATAATAATTAACTTCGTCATTTCACATTATTAACAAATTTCAATAAAATAGTCTTTCATCTAAATTTAATTTTAACTTTATTAAGTAGGCTTTTAGATGTTATCTTTTGGGTAAAATTCTATAATGTTTAAAATTATTATCTACTAATATCATCAAATTTAACAATAATTTTCTCTATGTAACATAACATCAAAAGAAGATTGAACCACCCCTAAAAGGTTTTAGAACTTAGAAGTCTCAATCGGTGTAAAATTATTTTTTGAATTTTTTCAAGTGGATAGCAATATATATATATATATATATATAATGTTAATATTCTTTAGATGATTATATTATATGGATTGTGAGAACTAGATAAATGACAACTACATGAAAAAAGATGAGCCCATTAGACAACCAAATAATATATAATTACTCACCCTATTTGCAAATAATTAGTCAGAAAAAAAAAAGAATTGAAACTTTATATATTGAAGACCAATCTGTTTGTCTCTGCTCTCTGCTGAATTGATTAAATGTTGACTAGACCGAGCTTAATGTGGGTTGTACTCTCATGCGGTCTACAAATGTGTATACTTAAAGAGAGGCCTTGCTCCCTAAGCCCTCTCTGGCACAGACCGCACGTACCGTCCGTCCACGCATGGCTTACAGGACTGGTCATCTTTTCATCCTCCTCTTCCTGATTTGTGCCAAGACGACATCCAGCTCGGATTTGTATTTGTTACTGCTTAGTACAAAAGATGAAAAGGCAGTGGCAAAGGCGATCTGCACAGCAGCGTGGAACTCATACGTTAAATGGCATCCTGAATGGAGTCAGCAGACGATCACCGTTACTAAAGTGATGATCGGTTACTATGAGAGAGCAGAGTTGGAAGGTGGTAAGCACAATACTACCTAACTTAAGGGAGTTAAAAGAAAAAACTTGAAAGAAAAAAAGAAAATTTTAACTTAATTAAGGCCAGGAGCGCGTCATCTTCTTCATACTTAAAATGCTGATTACAATAACTATTTATACTAAACAAAGTGACTCTTAAACTTCCAAACGTTTATTAGTTTAACAAGACTCATTTAAAGCTAATAAACACATAATTTCAGTTTTATGGGGTAGCTGAACAGTCTGCACTAAAGTAGCCATAACTCTCTCCACAAATTTCAGATTGTAGAACTTTTTTTTTTGCATTGAACTACTGACTTCAATACCTTTCCACTAACATATAATATAAATGAGTTTAATCTGTCATTTAATACCAGAATTAAGCCAAAATGTGACCTTTGATTTCTGAAACTGCATCCTGCATTAATTAAGTTTAATTTTTAACATGCAGGATCTACAACAAAGTATAGTATCATGTTTAAGGCCACAATTGGAAGAGTTAGGCATCTGATAATTAGCATGATTTATCATGAACCGCTCAGGGATGACGTTGAAGGCTGGGTCACCAAAGCCTTTATTACAGATGCAAAATCATGGTCCTTATATAATTAATTTACATATCTATAAATTTCTCTTTATATCTATTCAGATGTATTTATGGCATCCAATGAAAGTTGTATCATGTGTTGTTAAATCATAACCAAATACTAAGCTTTGTCTTTTTTAGCATCCACTTGCTAAACTTAATCTTGTGATAATTTAAAGATGATCAAAGATATATGTTTCTGATTTTTTTTTAACATTCACATTAAATATTTTAGTTATTTTTTGTTATTGAGAATTTAGATGGTTGATTTTTTTGCTGTTGTAATATCAAATGAATAATTGTTGTTCTTTTGTTTTTGACAAAAAAATTTGAGGCACAATCTTCAAATCCTCTCTCTCTATAAATAAATATATTCATATATATATATATATATATATATATGTGTGGTGCTGCATATGTGCCAAATTAAAACTTGAATTAATATTTTTTTCACAAAATATTAACACCATATATAATATATAAATATGAAACTCAGTGAAGATGATCACAGTTTTTTCTCTCAAAAACAACATAAAAGTCTCCTAAATATGTGAAGAAAATTAATTGTGAGTACTTTTAAATCTTTTATCAATAAGTTAAAAAAAAATAAAAGTTATTTGTCACATAATTCTAAGAAATGAATTGAATTTGTATTAAGCCAGCTTTAAGAATTAATAATTATAAAGCAGCAAGGTCGAAAAATAATAGGAAAATTGCGGCTCAATTCTTATTTTTAGTACAATTTGACACATTATTTAGTGAAATATTAATCTATGTTTATGCGGAAAATTTGATTTGTACTAAAAAAAATTAGGGACATTTCGTTAGATATTATATTAATATCATGTCATATTATTTAAATATTATCTTTTAAATAATAATTTTATAATTTTATTAAAAAATATTTAATAATATTATCGAAACAAAGAATAATTTTTTCTAAATAATACATCATAACATTAATATAATATTAAACTAAATGCTCCTATAGGCATTAAATTAAATAATTGCTAAGCAAAATTACTATATTCACCACCACATCTTATACCTTATCATTATATTTAAATGTCATGTATTTTTTAATTAATAATTATGTAGTTTTATAAAAATTATTTCAAAACATCATTAAATCAAATAAATATTTTTTTTAAATTACATAACATAATTTCAAAATGCCATTGAACCAATTGCCTTATTAACCTTTTTATTAATCTCACCATGCGTCATCGACGAGAGGGACGCAGAAAGAGAAATTCATATAGATATTATTCATGATAATTATAATTAGCGAAGGAGTGCAATCACGGCATCGGTGACTCGTTCAGGAGCTCGCACAATCAGTACATAATAGTTCATGCTGATAAAATACGGAAGGGTCGGCGTAAAAATGTAAAAATATTATTTAAAATGATATCAGTCCACCGATAAGACTCAATAGAAGAAATAAACTAGCTAGTTATGGATCACATAAAATATTTAATAAATTTTTAAAATTATAAGTTTATTATCTCAAATTTTGAGGGGATTATAAGCATCACATAAAAACATGCATGTCCTTATCATGTAAAATTTCTTTTACTGATTAATTAATAAAATGTATTAATTTCAATTACCCACATTAGAGGCTCGTGGTTAATTGAAGAATTTTTTCTTGAATAAGAAAGACAAATTATATTAATTTATATATTTGATTAAAAATAAAATTATTTTAATATTAAGAAGCATATTACATATAAGATATGAAATCTATTTGATTTTACCCTACCTAGTTTTCCTTGGTACAACCAAACTTAGGGTTGTTAAATAAACTTGTAATTTTATTTATATTAATATAAAATTAATTATGTAATTGCTCTTGAACTATCGCTATCTTTTTTTATAAATTTATTATAGTGATGCGATTAAATTATTTTATGTGTTTGAGAAATTTTTTTAAATTATTTTTGAGAGTCACGGTGAATTTTTTATTTAGTTAAATTACTGTTATATTAATGTTATTATTTGAATATTTATATAGCATTACGAGAAAGTTTAAAAAAATTTTGAGATAAAAAATTAAGTAAAAAATATGATTTTAATCAAACTAAACTGATATTTATTTGGTTGATTTTGTTTGATTTATAATCTATTTTAGTTGATTTGATTTTTTTTAAACCAATTGAGGATAAACTTAGAGAAAGTCTGCTTAGATAGTTTAATTGAACATATAAATCGTAAGCTAATTGAAGCTCCAGTTAAAAAAATAGAGCTATTGAATCTTACATATATACAAAGAGGAAGAGGAAGACTAAAAAAGGCATGACAAAAAATAATAAAAAGTGATCTTAGTTACTTGGCCTAGATAAAAATTTAGTAATTAATAGAACGCAATGAAAACAATTGGAATATGACATTCCATATAGGATCCAAAATTAATGATTTTTACGGTGTTCAAACTACACTTCATTATCTATCTAAAAATATATAATACTTATATTTTTATTCTCAAAATATAAAAAAAAATATACTTTTTACTTTTAATATTTCTAATAATAAAGGGTTAATTACATTCAAGTTTCTAAGCTTTGAGCATATTATAACACAAGTTTATTAGTATTAATAAAGACCCACGTGAATGATATAATACAACATATCGAAATTTATATGAAGAAAGATTTCTTCTTTCTCAAATCTAATAACAAGGACAAATAAACACAATATGAGCAATCGTAAGCTAAAAAAAAAACAAAATAATAGTGACATTAATCTGTCTAATTTCAAGACCACTTTGATTACGATCAAAATCAAAATAATACTTGATTTAAAAAATAATAATAATAAATAAATTTTTATTATATTTTACATAAATTTTAATATAAAAAATCATGAATAAAATAATCTTGAGACCAAACAAACACTTATAATGATCGTATCTTAACAAAAAAAAGAAAAAAAAAAAGAAGAGCGAACCACAATCACCATACAAATAGTATCCATCTAAGCCATTTACAGACATAAATTCCCACTTCTCAGTTTACTTCATGGAGCTTAAACAACATATGAAATAATCTACATACCAAGCTTTCTTACCCAAGGTCTGGTACTGTAAAGAAATCCTCATCATTCAGCATCTCAATTCTAGGCTTCTTAAATGGCAAGATTGACTTGTTAGACCTGTAGAATGAAAGGTTGCCCGGCCGCGAAAATAGCATTTCAGGAACTTCAGCAGCAGCAAAGGATCTCTCAGACGAAGGTGAGAAGCCGACATCCGTAAACCATGAGAGCTCTCCGAACCCAACAGAAGACTCCTTCTGCAAGGAGGGGTGAAATAGATTAAGGGGGCGTTCGATTCAATGTTATTATTATTGTAATGCGATGTTATATTATTTGAAAAAATGAATTATTTAATTTAATGATATGTTTAGATGACGTAAATAACTACAAAATTACAATTCTAAACTGTCATCTACATAGGACAAAAAAAATGGGGGGAGGGTTTGATTCTATATTATCTTAATTCTATGTCACGTTATCTAGAGAAAATAATTATTTGGTTTGACATCATTTTTATATATCATTTTAAAAAATAAAATTGTCAATCAAAAAATGTAATCTAGATATCATAACATCTAAAAAATATAATATTAAGATAACATCAAACCAAACGCCTCCTAAGTGACATCTACATATTATCTTAACATGATAATGGAAAGAAATGAGATGTTAAATGTTAGTGAAATTTAAAATACCAAATATAAGTTAATGGCATTATCATCTTTTAATATAATGATGTTAAACCAAATAAATAATAATTTATAAATGATAAGACATAAAAGTAACATTAACATTTGACTAACATTGACTAAATTGCATTGAACCAAACTACGCTAAAATCATTCCTATTTTTTTTGATAATTAAGCACTCAAATTGTGCTATTTAAATATACATTAAAAAAAATTAACTATAAAATAAATATCTTAATTATATTCCATCAAAGATGCTAATATTATTATGTTCTAAGCTAATTTATTTCGTCCTGCTATAATAAAATTTTTTGCTATTTCTTGCTCTAATGCATTCTTAAAAAATGATTATTTATGTAGTATTGAGATGCATGTACTTAAATTTGTGAAAATAATTCATAACCAACTTGATAAATTAAACATATAACAAAGCAATCTAAGTATATGTGAAAGATTAACTGATGTGTTATGCTTGTGATTAGGGCCGTAAATGAACCAAGCGTTCGATAAACAGCTCGAAGTTTGGCTCGATAAGAGTTCGTTCATGTTCGGTTCGCTAATATTAACAAACAAGCTTAAACATAAATTTAAAGGTTCGATTATTAAATGAAACGTTTGCAAACTGCTCGTGTGAAATTCATGAACATGCTCATTAATTATAAAACTTGACATGATATTCTTTTAACAATTTAGTATATCTTATTTATTAATAAGAAAAAAATCATGAATCAGGATAATGAGCATGTTCATGAATACATTAATATTCTTGAATATATAAGAGCTTGTCTATGATTTATGTGTTCATGAATTTAGATTTATATGAGTTTATTCGTGAACACATTAGTGAGTTCGTTCGCGAACTATATGAAACAAGCCCAAATATGCTTTTATGTTTGCAAACCAAACTCGAACAAGCTTGAAACAAGCTCGAGCTCAGCTTTTGTAAACAAACGTGAATATGAACAGACCTCTACTCCACTTAACTCGGTTTGTTAACAACCCTACTTGTGGTGTTTAAATCCGTTTAATATATTAAAAGATGACAATATAAAATCAATTCAATCTCACATTCTTTTATTACAATTTTTTTTTATATTCCTTTATTACAATTAGAATAATATCTAGATATGACTTAATTTTAGTAACATTTAGAAGTCATTTTAAAGCAATAATCTTATAACATTTTGTAATATTATTTAAACATATCATCAAACTAAATAATTAACTTATTCAAATAACATAACATCACAATAACATAGTGATAAATATAAATGGCAATATTTAGATCATTCATATGTAATACTCTTATTTTGCCTGTTAGACATGGATAAGTATATCTAAGCAATGTACCTTCTCATTAGACTCGTAATCAGATAACTGGAGGAAATCTTCAACAGCCCAAGCAGCAGCAGAGGATGTTGAAGGAGCTAATTGACTTTTAGCAGGGATTTTGGGAGCCTGAACCATTGAGTTGCCATTTGGCGGTTCGGGATGATGCTTTTCTAGGTCGTTATTTTGGACTGGGACCAATCCGACCCGAATTCCAGTCGCAAGAAGACGCTGGTGATTGCCAGATAGAGTTCCAGCAATGTGGATGGCCTCATCACAATCCTGGCAGAAAAGAGCTCTGTCCTCCACACAGAAGATAAAAGCTGCTTTATCCTGAAAGAAGAGCAAAAGAAGAAGGTTTGATATGAACATTAGATTAAAGCTTCCTTTAAGCATGAAGATGCAGAAAGCTGAATTAAGACTTAAGAAAAACTGAAATTGCCAGAATGAAGCTGCACAATGGAAAAGATTCTTCAGATATAATTTAATAAGCTTAACTTTTGTAATGTGACTGCTAATTCCGAGGTCATGTGACATATGATCTGCAGAACAAGTCCTGTTTTACATTCAGACTGCCGAATAGCTAATTATAATCTTATCTTTATTAATTTGCTGAACAAGCTGGTTTTGCATATATAGTTTTTTATTCAGAAATCGAACTACAGATCTTAGGGTATTTATTTCATCATCATCACTTCTTCCCCAAATAAGCAAACCTTCCTGAAAGGAATCTGTTGACGTAGAATGTAGGAGATCCCAAGAAACACCGAAAAAGAGAGAGAGAGTTCCGGAAGACGGCGGCGCACAAAGAGGTAAGCCCGTTAGTGGAGGCTTAAGAGAGAGAGAGAAAGTTCGGGGCATCCAGAACAGCACACAAAGATTTAAGGTGGTTCAGGGAGGAAATCCCCTACGTCCACTGAGCGGTCAGCGAAGAAGTTTCACTAATGAGAAAAGGTAGCCGTGAGGGCTAATACAAAGAGCTTACAAGAGGAAGAGAGAGAGCAAGAAGGAGAAAGAGAGATTTTCTTGTTCTCAAGCTCCTGTTTTACAAGAGGTGATAGAGGAGGGATTCTGCTCTTCCTGGGGCGAGTCCTCTCTTCTTTTCTGATCTGATCCGTTCTTCTCCTCTTTGAAGCCTGTTCCTTGGTATTTGTAGGCAGCGGATGGTGCAGTTTTATCCTAGTTTTTCGGAAAGAAATGACATAAACAAGTCCTGGATTTATGCTGCTTTGTCGACCACTGGAGGGACTAGAGTCAGTAAAAAGAGAGCTTGATCTTTGGATCTCGGTACTGCTTCTGGGGATTCGTGATGGCTGAAGCACGCGGGTCCTTGATTTGCGTGACTGGAAGAAGCATTCTGCTTTGGAAACGGTGCGGGCAGAGCACGCTGACAGTGATAGGTATAGCTGAGAAACATCGTGCCCGATGTGGTTGGGAGAGTTGTTTGAACAAGGGTCATGCAGGATGTTTGGAAGGCTCCAAACCTCACTCACGAGGTTTGGGAGGCTCCAAACTTCACTCACGAGGTTCTAAACCTCACTCACGAGGTTTGGGAGGCTCCAAACCTCACTCACGAGGTTTGGGAGGCTGCAAACCTCACTCACGAGGTTCCAAACCTCACTCACGAGGTTTGGGAGGCTCCAAACAGCTTCAAAAGTTAATGCATGATGTTTCAAGATGGAGCGCCACGTGTATGGCTGTGATGCAGCGCTGGAGCCACATGTCAACATAATCAAATAATGTGAAATGTAGAAACAAACAAAATTGCAAGTTAGCATAGAATTTACAGACTAGAAGTCAAGCAACGTTATATTCCACATGCCCAGAAAGTTCACTGTTGAACAAGTTTATATTCTCCATTATGTAGGGCACGTTACTACAATAGGAGATTTACATTATCCTCAATAAAGATGTGACTTGATGTATGTTTTTAAAAAAAGATAAAGCTTGCTGATCATTCTAGAGACAGATTCTCTTTTAGTGCACAAAATTTGGCAATCCTTGAGCTTTCCATTCATGAATATAGTTTCAAGAGCAATATAAATGCAGAATTAACATTTCTATATATATGTGATCAACTATAGTACTACTACTGTTCCAGCTCTACAGCATGGACTGAAACTTGCATGATCTACGAGAAGGAAAACATCAAAAGGTAATACATCAAACAACCAACCCTCTCAAACTTGATTGGCCTAAAAAAAATTGCAGCGAACTACAGATCTGAGAGCTCAAGCAACCAAATCAACCTGTCTATCAGGGTTCCAGAAACCATCTTCATTAAAGAACATGAACGGAGCTTCTTGGCTTTATCACCTGGCAAATATCGCAGCGGGGGAGTTTGGCCGCGCCGCAGTCGAGAGGAAGGCGGCGGTGTTTTCCGGCGAGTTTGTTGGCGGCGTGGACTTCCTCGTCGCACCTCGAGCAAAGAGCGGCCTCGTCGGCGCAGCAGATCACCGCCGCCGCCGCCGCCCCGCACACATCGCAGCCAATCCTCATGTCTCAGTAAGATTTTGGGAGCCGAGTGCCCGGGATCAGCGGAGGATTGGGGGACGGAGATTTTGGAGAAGAAGAAAAGGTGTGATTTTTTTTTAGTTGTGGTTTGCCCCATTTTGGTTGGGCGAGAAGTAAATGAAGGATAAGAATTCATTAATGCAGATTCTCTGTGGTTGATGGAGGAATTAACGTCTTTAAAAATAAAAATAAAAGAATTCATGTGGCCCAGATCACCCGGGAAAGTTTGTGGCTGATAATTTTTTGATTCTGGCTCACAAGAGAAATTAGTGATGGCCAGTGGGACGCGTGGTAAATCGAAGAACAAAAATCGACCAAAAATTTAACTAATTTTAGATTGAATTAAAATCAAGTCGATCTAAATAAGCCGATTAATAAGCTAAAAGTTCGGCTTGATAATGATTTCGAGCTGATTTTAAGCCGGGGTAAGCTCGACTCAATCCAGCTCAAAATCGACTCGAATTAAAATATATTTTATATCATAATATATATATATATATATATAATATGTATATAATAAATATATATATATTAAACTTAGCTGATCTCGAGCCAGATCGAGTCAAGCTTACTTGGCTCGAGATCAGCTCGAAAAAAAAAAGATTCGACTCAAAAATGAATCGAAATCAGTTCGAAGTCGATTGAAATCGACTCGAGCCTGCTCGAAATCAAACCCAATCGACTTCGAGTCAATCGAAATATAATCGATCCGGTTTCGAGCTGATATTGGCTCGGCTCAAAATCGGATCGATAACAGCCCTACCGCGCCCATGATAATTGTAGGGTCACACGTGCTTTTTTTAGCGGATTGTGCTAAAAAAAACTTAGGTAAATTACATTCAGGTCCCTGAGTTTAAAACTTAATAATGCATAGGTCCACATTATAACATCGAAGTCCCTGAGTTTTAATAAATTATCAAATGCCTGCGGCCACGCTCGAGGCCGCGTACATGGGAATCAGGAGGTGAGAGAGGGGGAGGCGTATAATGGTAATTTTAAAAAAAAATTAATAATAAAAAATAAAAAAAAGATCCATTTGATAATTTATTAAAACTCAGGAATCTCGATATTATAATTTTAAATATATGGACTTGTACATTATTAAGTCTTAAACTCAGAAATTTAGGTGTAATTTATCCAAAAAAAAAAAAACCTTAAAAATAAGTATAAATATAACGATATTAAATTAAAACAAAAAGTGTTAACCGTATTTTGTTAAAAAAAAAACAGTGATAGTATCATACTAAAGACTATATTATTAATATCTAGCACTATAAATAAAATATATAATTATAAATATATAATTCATACTTAATACTTTTTCAAATACTCAGCACTCTCCATACTTGGTATTATAATTTACATACATACTGATATTTTATTATATATAACTTGCACTTTTGTACTTACTAGTATGTGTACGTGCGTTGCACGTGATTTATTAGTAATGAGCAATTTTATTTAATTCAAATCGATTTTAAATAAAATTTAATAATAAACTGAGAAAAATCCGTTCTAGAATATATATGCTTTACCATGAATCTCATCCATTTATGACCTATTTAATTTAACATAAAGATCACACTAATTTCATTAGCTAACAAAAAAAATTAGATATTCTATTACATTTCTTGTAAATTAGTAAATAGAGTTAAGCAATACTAATTTAATTAAATTTACTCTTCATCAACTCTGATTTATAAAGTAAATATTAAAGTCATTTTTATCTAATATTCGAGTAATTTTTTTGGACATATATAATGAAAACTAATGACAATATGAACACATTTATAAAATCATAATTCTAACGAGAACATATTTTTAAATTATAATATATTATATATTATAATTTTTGAATTAGTCATTTAATATTTTCTACAATTTATAGTTTATACTTTATAGTTACTCTTCAAAACATAGAAATAATAATTTATTTATTATCCAATAGTATGTTAATAATAATTAAGACAAAAATATAATTTGAGATAAGACAAAATTTTTGTTCCATAAGATACAACATAAAATTCATTAATTTTGTGCTTTAATAATCAGAAAAAATAAATAAATTTAAGTGAAAAAAGTAAAATAGGACATAAAATGGTGAGTAGAATCAGGCACAGCAGACTTTCCGTCAAGTCTGACGTGTTTCACAAATTCCTTTTTGTTGGTTCTTCCCGGGCGTAGAGACAGACAATCCCATAACAATCCTCTTCCGAGAGACTTTTTTTAAGTGGAAAACGTAAGTTCAAATGAATGAAAGAAGAATGACGTAAGAAGATAAAAAAAGTTATGATCAAAATACAATTTCAATTTTTTTTGAATTTAAATATAAATATAGTAATTTGAAAAATAAATATTAATTACAATTATGGCTAAATAATTGTATTTTTAAAATTTGAGATTAAAATATAATTTCATTTTTTGAACTTAAATATAAATATATAGCTTTAGAAAATTATTTGGATTTAAATATAAATAATAGAGACTTATTAATAAGACAGTTAAAATAGTGAGACCCAAATGCAATTACAGCGAATTTTTCAATTTAATTAATGGAAGAGCGGTTGGGTGGCGGCGTGGCACTGCTGGCTTCGACTGGCAGCCTTGGTTTTTTAGGAACAATTGTACATTAGTCTCCTAATATTTACCATCTTATATATAGGTCTAAATATATTTATTTTAGGTCCAAATATATTTATTTTTTATCCAAATTAACTCGAAATTTTAAATCCAAAATTAAATTTTTGATGTCACAATTCTCCCCACCTTTAAAAATTTTGTCCCTGAAATTTATATAAACAATTTTATGAATTTTATTATACATTCAAACTAATTTGTAAGGAGATAGAACATTTGAGATCAAAATATAATTATTACTGTTTTGTGAGTTTTTAAATTCAGCCGCCATTCTGGTCTTTATATTGTTTTAAGGAATAATTATAAGTTAGTCTTCTGCCTTTCATGTTCTTATAAATTGTTCCAAAAATATTTATTTAAAATTCAAATTCATTCATTTTGTGTTCAAATTAACTCAAAATTTTACATCTCAAATTAAATTCTGAATGTCACAATTCTCCCTACCTTTAGAAATTTTATCCCCGAAATATACATAAATAATTTATGAATTTTATTATATATTTGAACTAATTTGTAAGGATGTGAAAAAATTAAGACCAAAATACAATTATTGCTGTTTTTGTGAGTTTTAAAAAGATTGAGACTAAATTATAATTGTTACTGTTTTTGTGGATTTGTAAATTTCAAAAATTACAGATAAGACAAAAAAAAAATTTTGCAAATTTTTCTGCTGCTTAACTCGTACTCTTATATATAGTATAGATAATATGATACAATTTGTATTTACTATTTTTATATTATATTTAATATCCATATAGTTTATACTTAGCATGATATCAGTGGCGGAGCTAATATTTGGATCAAGGGATTCAATAAATTATTTAGAATAATATTATAAATTTTTAAAATTATTTTAATTACAAAATACCAAAAAAATAAAAAAATTCTAATTAATAAAAATAATTTTACATAAAACTTAAAATATAATAAAATAATATTATAGTTAAGTTAAGATGCATTTTTATATTTTAAAAATATTATAAAATAATTTAATATCAATTTTATTGAATGCATCCATCTTAATAAATACAACTAAATAATTATTAGTCTAAAGATCAGTTATTTTATTTCGCAGTTAATATTTCACAATATTTAATGCTAAAAATATCCTTTTTACTGTTGCAGTGGCAAGTGAAAAAATTAATATTAATTTTATAAGCAAATAAATAAATAAATAAATAAATAACATATCTACCTGTTTCTACTAATTTTTTAATTAAACAATTAATTCCTTTCAAATGAATAAACTCACTATTATAATATTATTATACATATCAAATATATAATTATCTAATTTTATCAATTCCTTTCTTATATGAGAAAGCTTGACGCTTCCTTCACAATTTTGTTTGAAACTCGAGAATTAAACAAAACTGATTATCAAAAGAAATTATTTAAGGAATATTTATAATTTATTTAATTCGAAAATCGATTAAATTTTTTAGTGGCTTAAAATTAATTTTACTCGTAATACATTCTAAAATAATTTAAAAGTATTTTAAAAAAATACTATATATATAAATTTATAGTATTTTTATGGCAATAAATTTATAGTATTATATCTTATAATATGAATAGTATGTGTAATGAATAGTTTGATTAAAAAATATAACTTATATTTCAACTCAAAATTTGATTTGAAATTAAAAATTCAAATATTAAGATGCACCAAATTCAAAGCTCAAAGCTCAAA
>JAEMOT010000443.1:72989-116387 GCA_019297695.1 Apostasia ramifera | reverse complement strand
TTATATTAAAATTTATGTAAAATAATTTAAAAAAATTATTTATTATTATTATTATTATTTTTTAAATTAATACTATTTTAATCCTTGCTCCAAATAGAGCCTAAACTCAAAGCTGCAAACAGACTCTAAAATCCTACCACATTTCCAATTTTGCCCCTTTTCAGTGAGACACGTGTATGGAAGTTGCACTTTTGCTTGTGCACGAGTCGCTAAGAATGAGCAAAATACTCAAAACTTAAAAAATTTGATTCAAAATTTGCTCTTTGCTCGTGCACGAGTTGCTAAGAATGAGCAAAATACTCGAAACTTAAAACTTGACTCAAAAATTGCTCAAATTTTTTTCAATTTGAGCTCAACTTTATTTCTTCATGACTCAAAGTTAGCTCACTAAAAAAAATTAATTTAACTTATAATCAATTTGATATTTACAATTATATATATGTAATCATTTCAGATACATTTTGAAAAAATTTAAAATATATATTAAAAAAATTTATGTATAAATAAATATATATTATATATAAATTTAACTTTAAAAAGTAACATATAATATAAACTATATACAAAATGAATTTTTAAATTTAAAATAAACTCTATAACAAGCTTAATTACAACATATAAAATGACTTTTTAAAAACTATGACTTTTTTATATTTTAATACTTCAGTGACCGAATTATTTATATTTTCATCATCCTTAATTTAATGAAATTTTTTTAATATTAATTAATTAAAAAAATATTAAGATCTATAACAAACTTTTAGTCTAAAAATCTAATATATCAAGTTTACTATAAACTTGAAATAATATAAATACTAATAAAATACAAAAAAATGTTAACTCTAGTTATGCTATTACAACATAAAATTACAATAATAAAAATTGTGAGCTATAACATTTTTTTCTAAAATATAAAAAACTCAAATCTAAAATCGAGCTAGGCTGGGTCAGGGCCTCGATGTTCGTGCCCAAGCTCGAGCATGAATATGGTCGGGCCGGGCCAGGCCAGATTAAAGGAATTACATAAAAGTTTTATTACAACCCAAGTCCTAAAATTTTTTGGTCGGGTCGGGCGGTCCCCGAGCCCATGCCCAGGTCTACACTGGATTGATTTTCAAGGTATGCAACATCAATGCCACCTATAAATGAAAAATGGCAAGCATTTGAAGTAGTAGTACAAACATCTACGGCCCCATTTGTTTGACCATTAAAAATTAACCTGATTTAATTTTAATCAGGCACATCACACCACACATAAAATTTAATATTAAAAACTAAGTTTATTTCACATCCTACACATATTACTAAAATAATAACTAACTTATATCACATCCATCACACATTCCAACATAATAACTAACTTCATATCACATTCTTCACATATCTCAATATAATAATTAATTTTATTTCACACCATTTACAACTTTCAATAAAAAATATCTCTATCTAAATTTAATTATAATCTTATTAAATTTAACCTTACAAACAAACCTAAATGTTATGTGTGATGTGATATATCAGATTAAAGTTAAACTAAGTTAATTTTTAACTTGAAAATAAATAGGGCCGATTAAAATCTACATATTTCTTAAGTCTTGTTTGGTTCAAACTTTTTTTTAGATAAAAAAGATATTTTATTTTTTAAATTTAAGGGGAGAAAAATTTATTTTAACATTAGAAAGTGTGTAAAATGTGAAATACTTTTACTTCTAATATTGGTATTTATATTGGTTGTGAAATAAAATTAATTTTTATAGTTGAAATTTATGTAGGAAAAAAAAATTACTTCGAACCAAACGAATCTTAAGCATTTCACCTGAAGTGATATATAATGTTCCTGTCTTGTACAACGAATCTTACGCATCTCACCTGGTTGTCCTCAGTAACATGAAGTGCATTTTGATAGAAGTTTCTCGAACCCTTTTCTTTTATCTTGTTGTGAGGTAACTCTTTTCTCAGTGAATTCCACCATTGTCACAGCGTTACATCCATAACTTCGATTAGTTTTTTTTTTTTTCTCAAGGCAACCAATAGTCAAACTCAGTCACTCATTTTGAAATTTAGTCGAAGCCTAAAATACTATTAAAAATAAAACAAATACACCAAGTGTAATAGTTGCAATCCTCAGCGAGGATCGTGCAAAAATAAAGTGAGAAGTGTATCCTAATTTCATCCTATATCAACTATGTAAACAGAAAAAGACTATAAAGACAGTCATCTTGTTAGCAGACCTATATAAATAATGAAAGGCGTTCAAGCCCTCATGCCCTCGATACACTGTTAATTATTTTAGACCCCGATAACAAGCTTTCAAGGCTTAAATACATTGTCATATCCATAAACTTTGGCGACAAACTTTCACGCCTATGATACATTGTATGAACATTGGTGATCAAAATATCAGAAGCAAAAATTGTTCGAAATTCAATTAAAACTCAAAGAATCGAAGTTAGATCAAGAATTTGACTCAAACCATGAGTTGAATAGCCTAAGTTGAACATTGTTTTAAGCCAATTTTGAATTATACTAATATTACTATTTAATTGAAGGAATTTTTACATACAGGACATAAAATTTACATAAAATTACGCATTTCACCATCAATTCATAAATATTACCACTATCACACCATATTCATTTAAATTTTACGCATTTCACATATTTCACACTATATTCTTTGATGGTGAATTTCACATTTCTAAATTGACCTTGATCTTAACTATATTATTAATATATTAATTAAATACTATAAATAAATTAATTTATATAAATAATAATTTAAATATTTATGAATTTATGTATTTTAATTTATTTTTTCTATTTAAAATTTTCAATTAGGGTGCCGAATTTAAATCCACATGACTATAATTTTTAATTGAAGTAAAAAAATTGATGTGTTTACAGTAAAAAAATAAAAATATATATTAGAATTTAAATATTAATGAATTTATGCATTTTAATTTACATATAATATTATAAAATATATGAAATATGTGAAATGCGTAAAATTTAAATGAATATAGTGTGATAGTGGTAATATTTACGAATTAATGATGAAATGCATAATTTCGTATAAATTTTATGTCCTGTATGTAAAAACCCCTTAATTGAAATGAGGCTAAATTTGCCTATAAGACAAATAATCAAGTGACGAAGGAAAAACAAATAAAACATGGAAAATTCAAACATTACTGAGGTGCAATATGGCTCAAATGTTTGTATATTAGTGCAAGCAAGATGAATATTAAACACTGAACCAAGATTTATTTCAGTCATTATAACAAATGATTTAACAATGAAGTATGGAAGATTAACCAAAGAAATAATTAAGAGCGGAATATGTAATATAATCAGAAATACCAGTTTGTCGATGGCTATGAGGATTCTGAGCTGGTCGTCTCGAGGTCTGATTTTTCAATCTCCATGGTTGCATTAAACCCAAATTCACTCCCTGGAATAAATCCTGATTCAAGATCATCAGCAGTCTGGACTGTCTTAAACTGGTTTTTCACCTTGAGGTTCTCCTGCAAAGAGCAAATTTTAAAAGGAACTAATGAAAATATTTCATCATCATATGACCAAAATGAAATGTACAGCAAAGTTCTGAGTTACCTTCCTCACATAATCACTCATGGAGATGCTGACTATTTCTTGGATAAGAAACTTCGTAACACGATCTTTACCGAGGATCTGCAAAAGAAAGCTCTTTGGTACCTGCAAGCAAGGTTCCTTGACTTCAAAGCTGACAAGGAAGAAAAGTAGAAGGCTAAACTGAAACAGTCCATAAATGCTATAAAGTCTTTTGGGACATTGCAGAGAAGGATCAACAAAAAAAAAAAAAAGAAGACTATCAGAGTTAAAAATTTCATCTATCCTTTGGAAGTTATTTAGTTTTCAAGTTGATCAGTAAGAGGACGTTTGGTTCAATGTTTTCTTGGTATTATTTCATGATATCTAGAAAAAATAAATATTTAGTTTAATGATATGTATAAATAATAAAATAATTACTTAAAAAATGACATCTAGATGTTATGACATTTAAATTACATGGAATAACACTAAGATAATATTGAACCAAATTCCCCCTACAAAAATATATGATTACTATTAACAAGAGCCTTATCCTACTATAGTGTCTGGTTTATAAATCCTCTAATGTGATTTATATTTGGTACAATGTGGAGTTAATTCTAGGTACTATTTTTTTAAACAACCTTCCATCGAACCCTTTTTTTCTGGGGCATGTAAATATCATCCAAGCTCCTTAGGTTAGAGTGTAATATCACACAAGTCTATAATTTTAAAAATACTTCATTTGAGTATTTGAATTTGTTAAATATAAGTGTTCTTAGTCCTTCTATTAGAAACCTAATAGAATAAAGTTAAAGTTATTTTTTTTAACCATATCTTTATCCCTCTTTTTCCCACAGCCCCAGGACAGAGAAAAAAGAAAAAAAAAAAAAAAGAGTAAAAGGGTGAGTATATATGTAATTTCATTTGTTAAGAAAACATATTTTTATCATCTGCTAACAGAAAATTGACAGAATTCAATTAAAGTACCTAAGTGAAATATTATTATCATTCTTAGAAACCCAATTGAAAATATTTTCAAGACTAAAGGACCAAATAAAAGATTTTCAAAATCATAAACCTATATGATATTACTCCTAAGCCCAAGAACCTAGATAGCATTTATCCTTTTTTTTAATCTTTCTCACAACTATAGTAATGAATGTATTAAAAAAAAATTTGAGATATATAAAATAGGGAAAATTATATATATGCCACTAAAATCTAAGTATTTTATATATTTGACACTCAAATCTTTAATGTAACATATTGGATATAAAAATTATATAAAAATTAAAACTTATGCACAACTCATGCCACAAAGTTGTAACATGTAACAAAAGCTATAATCTTTTTATGGCCAATATAAAATATTAAAAATTTGGGTGTTAAATATGTAAAATAGCTAAATTTTAATAGCAATTTGGCATGTATGTAATTGTCCTTATAAAATATAATTTTGTATGATGAGGTATATTAATATAGAACATATTAGCATGGAAGTGCTTTCATTTGTAGCTTCATAATGAGTGAATGCCCTCTACATCAACATAGCAATATGAGCATATAGTCTTGAAGGAACAACAACTTACTCTTAATCTACAATGCAAACATATATGAAATGAAAAAATGATTTGTGTTGCTCATATTGACAGTGAAGGCTGAGTTCAAAATTTACTTACTTTCTTCCATAAAAAAATACTTACTTTGGAGGTTTTTCCTTCGAATCACCAACAAAATATGCATGGAAGTTGAAACATAAACGTCAAGCCAAAACACAATGAACTTGTTAGGTTCTGTCTTATAACATACATCGGGTGATTATTCCTAAAGACTACATATGAGCCTACCTCCTTTCATCCTTCGAAACCCGGGAATTGGTGGTGCTGCAATAGCTAAATTTGTCAAAACTTCCTCAAAGGCTCTCTGGGTTTGGTCTCCAGTCAAGTTCACTCTAACCTGATATATAGTTATGACTGAAGTTTTACAATGCATATCAGTGAGCCAAAGTGTAAATAATAATAATAACAATAATAATAATAATCTATGACAACATCCCAAAGAACAAGTTTTTTTCATTTTCTTGTAGTACATTCAGGTTTAAAATTCTAAACTACAAAATACATATGGAACAGTAGAAAGGATGAAGACTATTGAAAAGACAAAAATAGGGCTATTAATAATCCGATTTCCAGCAGATCTAACCTCAGCTTAAGATTAAATTGAAAATTTTCGATTCGATCTCAATCCGATCCAAAATATAAATAAGAAAAGTTCAATCCGATCTAAATCTGAGATAGGCCCGGCTTATTTATTATCGATTCAAGCTTGATCCGAACCAAAACTAATCTGACTTTCAATTAATTTTTATTATTTCAGTCAAAAATCTTATGTATAAATACCTTTGTTTATTCAATCAAATTAAATCAAGCTGTCTATCTTGATCTAGTGCTTAGAAATAGAAATAAAAAAATAATCTACAATCAACAAGGTTTGAAAAGAGATTGTGAAGAAAATTCTGTGTAGTCATCCATTAAACTATTACAAAAAAAATTAACATACTGAAGCAAATTATATATATATAATTTATTTTATTTTTTTAATTGATCTGATTTCGAGCTTGCTTGATCCGAGATACTACACCAACTCAAGTTTCGAGCCATAAAAACGGGTCATTAGTAGGCTCGCTTGGATCAAGTCAATCTCGATTCAATCCAAAATCCGATTCAATTTTCAATCAATCTTCAATCTTTGAGCCAAGCTAATAACCTTGGCCCTAGAATACGAGGTCATACCAACTAGCAAAAGGCGGCTAACAAATATACTTAGAATTTACATACCAAACTCTTTCTCTAGCATGCATAAAATGTCGTCTTTCCTACTTTACCTACTTATTCTCTTTATTGACCTACATCAAGCAAGCGGGTCAAAAAAAAACTCAGCATCCTATTTACACTACCTGAGATCTTCGTCCCTGAGCTCCTCCAAAAGATTGGAGACCCCATATTTCAAAAAAAAATATTTCGAATAAAAAGCAGGAGACCTTCTCTATGCTTAAAGCCTCCATGAAGCAAGAATCCTGATTTTGTCGCAAAAACTACTATTTTGAGCTTGCCACTTTAAGTCCATGGTCTTCTCTTCAACGTCATATTGCAGGAGTGTCTGCTCACCCGTTCCCCGCATAAACCTCCTTACCCTTTTACTTCACTCACTTTGCAACTTGGCTTTTTAGGCTCCTTTGAGAATAGCCTGCCTACTAACACATACAATCTTTAAGTACGGTGGAAAGGCGACAAGTTGATTTATATTAGAATATTTTGATTAAATGGGGATGAAATTTTCCAATTTCTATAAACTAGCCCATTACTACATATTTTGTAGTATCAGACAAATGAATCAAGAATAATTTCTCCTCTGGATTTCCTTTTTCTATCTTTACTGTTCTTTTTCCTTTTCTTCTACTCCATGTTCTACGTTGATCTCCCATCTTCACCTTCAGGTCTCCCTTCAAAAGGTTGACTTCTCAGACTAGCTCTCTTGGCATCCCCATTGTTAGTCATGAGTTGACTTGCCCTAATAATTTCGGCTTTCTGGGTTTAGAAGCTTTTCACATGGGGCATCAGGCTACTTAGGTTTACCATAAAACAGTTGACGGCCTATAGCAGGCAGACATGGAATTTAAAATTGGGAACAAAAACATAAAAATACAACAAAGAACATGTAAATTAAACCTAGATATTCATGCTTTAACTAGTCCTTCAGTAACAACAGTGGAGTGGACTTTGACAATCTACAGATTCCAAACCAAACAGAAAACAATTAGAGCATGAAATGGTGCCTAATATGCAATCTTCTAATTTTTGAAATATACATACCAATAAATGATATAAAATACTCTACCAGGCGTAAGAAATTTAAAAAATGTGCTCACATGAATCTTATCCTCGTCACGTGACTCGATGACTACCTTAACATTGCCCAACGATATGTCATTCTTCTTTGGTGCTGAAATTGAAGCCTCCAAACCTAGACCATAAAGTAGTAGATGTTAAGTGAATAGATTCAAGAAAATAATCAGATCTGAAAGCCAAGTACTTTCAATTTCAGCGCATAACCACGAAGCTGAAGTAACAGAAGTACCTGAACCAAAGGCCAACAAGCATGAGCATAGACGACCAAGTTCCCTCCCAGGAAAGGGCGATATCCTGATATATTAGTTACAAGACAAAATGCAGTAAAAGAAGACTTTCTTCTCAAATATTGGGAAAATAAATCTAAACAATAGGATAGGACAAAGAATTCATAATTAACGGTTCCAAACACATTTGTCACTGTAATCCACACGAAAGAAACTCAAGATGTAATTTAAGCAGGAGAAAGCATAGTTTTTACTAAACTGGGAAAAGGTTTTGTCTAAGGAAAAATAGTAGGTTTCATCAGCAGTAACAGAAGACATTTCATTCATAAGAATAGTTTTCCTTCACAGTAGACGAATGATTAAACAATATATATATATATAGACAAATAAAAAATGGGTTTTTGGACAGGGTTATAAAATTCTTAAGTAATATAACAATGTGTTATAAAAAAAAATTAATATAACAATGAAGGAGACATCATCAATCTCCGAAGCCCTAACTCAATTGTACAAACAATTCTAAATGCTCCTATAAATTTTGCAAAAGCAACCTGCTGCAAAGAAGATAATGAACTACACAGTAAAAACTGAAATATGAACTCTACTAACGGGTTTTCTTTTCGAACTTTAAAGCAACTGCCAAAAGATTTTGCAGCTTCAGTGATTGAAACACAGCAAAAGCTAAAGAGGCATGTCTTTAGTGGTGAAAATCACCTTTTATAAGTACCTCCCCATAAGATAGGAAAGTTGGTCCAAATAGTAAATTTTCCCATTGAAACATTGCTATTAACCTGCTTTAACACCATAAATCTTCATTCAAAAATCACAAAAGGAAAAAATATTAGTTGCAAAGTTAAAAAAAGAAAATAAATTTTTTTTTATTCAAAGAATAAGAAAATAATTACTAAAGCTCAAGGATCATATTCATTGATTAACACTCATCTCATTATATGACAGAGGATTAAATTAACTATTCGTGTATTTCCTCAATTCGAACCATATCATCAAATCATAGTTTAGCAACAATATATTGCATCAAGCAGAGCTAGCAATCATGTTCAAAAATAAACCTCGCTGCTATAAAGTTTTAAAGTAAAACCTCCCTATAGCAGCAGCTGTTGTTGGGGTTTCCACTTAAAGAGACAGAAGGAGAGCTACATTGAGCGGGAACTAAAGCGACACAGTGTCAAGGAAGCACCAAGGTGGCATCGCACCTCGCACCTCGCACCTCGACACTGGCGGATGGCCGGCAGCCTGCAGCGAAGGTTGAACGGAGTAGGGCAGCTTGGCATGTAGCTGCAGTAGAGAATATTAAGCAGCCATTTGAATACAAAAGGGGAGATGGTAAGTCTTCTTCCGCTACAAGAAGAACAAACTTTGTTGGAGGGCATTCCCAACAAATGAGCAAACCTTGAGAAGAGAAAGATGAAGATGAGCAGAAGTCGAATCCCAATGGGTAAGAGGTCAAACACAATGTAAGAAAGTACTATTTCATTGGCACAGTTCAGGGTTCAACGAAGACCATACTAATTGAATCTAAATTGGAAGTTGAGACAGATTAAAACAATATCATGGAGCAAATACTATACTTCTATGAGGAAAGCATGAACCAAAACTCAATGGGGAAGAGTTGTGGTAAGAAGGATAGCGAAGGTAATATCATGAAAAAGGTATTTGGCCATTTGGCCTAGAACAGCAACAATACTTGTATCGAGATGAAGCAGGAAAATCCAATGCAAATAGTACAAGAAGACATGAATATGAAGTAGCCTTAGCCATGTGCATTTGCACGTATGGTTGCTAATAACCTAAAATACTCTCAGGTGGAGCTACATGGAGGAATAATGTGAAATGTGTTATGAATGTGTGTCTCTATGAAGCACAGAAAAGATACGGGATACGCGACACGATATGACACAAACACGGAGATACAACAACCTTTCAAAAAATAAGATACGACACTTTTAAGTCATGTTATATATAATTTTTTATTTATTAATTTTTTTTAAAAAAATGAAGAAACTATAAAATTGATCAAATATATGTGACATTCATCTCTTTTCAACGTTTGCTTCTTCAGATATTTCATAAATACTTAAAAGATTGATTGACAAATCAATTTAAAGGCACTGAGACAGACAATTGTTTACTTCATCAAAGCAATTAACAAGTTACAAATAATTAAATGCATTTTAAAAAACTAATTAATTTGCTTTTAAAAGGCAAATGTGCATAGCCAATGTGAACCAGAGCGGGAGAAGTATACTCCCATTTCATCTTATATCAACTATACAAGCAAAAGCAACTATATGTGTTGTAGGGACACGAATCAACATTGAATATGATGGCCAAGATGACATCACGTGCTAAATCAAAATTCAAATTCAAATTGATTAAGGCTAAATGAAAAATTTCATATTAGCTTTATCCAGATTTGATTTGATTTGAAACTGATTTTATTTTATTAGAATAAAATTAATTTCATATTTGCTTCACATTTATTTAACATTTTATTTCCTGTATCTAGTATTGTATTTTAAATTTTGTTTACAAGATCTCTTTATATAAAGAGATTGCTAGTATTACATTGAGAAATGATTATTGATGAATGAAATTTTATTGTGTGTTTGAGTTATTAAATCCTGGTGAAGCAAAATGTATGGGTTAGCCTCGGGTGAAAATCCTCAAATAACTTAGTTATCTTCTATTAAAAAAACTTCACTTCCTCCTCTGCGAATTCAGCCCCTTCACTCTGTCGTCGCCAGCGAAGACAACAATCCGCCGGTGTGTGTAGCCCACCAGCGTGACAATCGTGTGCGAAACTGTTGTACAAGCAGCGCACTCTAGCACGTACGATCGTCGCCCGAGCAGCGCTCATCTGCACCCTCACGAGCCAGCACTGCGCAAGGCTTGCACGCTGTAAGGACCCTGTGCTAGTCCGCTCCTCTACAATCCTCCTCCTGTGTCTTCAATGCCAACTATTCGCCAATCGTCGGCAACCGCCAACCATCCAATGATGACCCATGCCGCTGCTAGCACGTGTCCGATCATTTGAATCCACACAGATTTCAAATTGAGCAAAATACAAACAAGTTTTGATTTTCGTATAAAATGGCCACCCCTAAGCAGAATAGCTCATTTCAAGCTAGACGACCTTCCCCGAACGAACAAACTTTGACCAATAAGCAGCCTTTTCATCTCCCACCATAACTTCATTCCAAAAGATAAGTCAACCCAATTAGACATCTTCCCTCAGCTAGGCGACATCGGCACATAGTGTCCAGTCTAGCATGTCGCTTTCAACATCAATCATGATCCCCAAACTTAACAGTTATATATCCTCCTAGGGCTACAAGCCCATGTAAAGGCAATAGCAATGACTAATGGGTGCATACCTAGAGCAGCACCAAAGACCAATCAATAGATCCTAGCTAACATTAAGGTTGCTAGCTAAATGCAACATTAAGACACATAGTGTCAACCTTCCTCAGGTATATGTGCCCCTTGAACAAAGTGAAGGAAGGGTTACGAATTCCTAATTCGATTGCAAAGCTATCATTCTCCACAATCACTAATTTGTTTTCCCAGTCTCACTGCTACTTAAAAAACTTCGGGAGATTCTTCCATCACTTGTCCCAACTCCATTTTCTTCTTTATACTGCTCCTAATGTAATAATACAATCAAATTCGTATAATTTCTCTCATGAGAGAAGGGATGTTATTTCTTATGTTTCATGGTTTTTTCCTAATTTAAAAGGGATTGTCCACTATTCTAGTGTCTTGCGGTGTTTTTTAGTTTTTTCTTGTTTCCAAGAATTTTAGGTTTTTCCGAGTTTGCTCCTGGATGCTTATTACAGCTTACTCTAGCATAGTGACACCGACTCTTAGAGATGGTCTCTTCTCTAATGAGAAAGAAGCCATCTAACTAGCCATGATAAAATTTTGCGTTAGTAAACTCAAACTCAACTTGCTGAATAGAATTGGTTCAAACAAGAGATCGAATCACTGTAAGTACAAAGTTTTTACACCTAAATTTTATATATATAGTACTAGATATGTTCAAATGCATTATTGGCTGAGATAATAGTATATGTACACAAACGCATATTAACCACGAAAAATTATATTAGTAATTTAGCTCAAATCAACTTGAAAAATGGCCATTAAAAGAAAAGTGGAACCAACTCCCTCGAACTCAACTCAATGCCACCCCCTAATCATGGCTTACTTTCCATTACCTTAAATAAGCACCTCCATAAGAAAACATTAGACTTTAGAGCACTAATATTAGCAACCACAAATACTGCTCTCACATCTTCGCACGTTATAATCTTCCCAACGTACGCCATCTCCCACTGTCCCATGCAAACACTCATCAGGGAAACCAAAAGGAAGATGGAAGAATTAAATTTCTCCCAAAATTCTGTTAATAAATTCTAAATTAATGCGAAAACAAGTCAATTCAGACATCAACCGCAGCATATTAGCTACTAGAAATCGGGGAAAGGATACCGATGAAATTAGAAAATTTACCCTAGGAGAAGAGTTCCCGCCTCTACAAGTAGGAAACTTTAGTCTAATCGTTGAAGATTCCATCAACGCCATGATCACTGTTTAACCCTCGGCACACTTCTGCGGCCAGCGGGCTCTGAAAAACCCTAGCAGCGACGGAGCAGGTAGCCAAGGTCCTCCTTACGAGAGGGCAGATAGCGAGTTGCGTTCGAGCCAGTTTGGCTCAACTCAAGTGTTTGAGTCCGAGTTAAGTTTCATCCGAGAGATCGAATTAGATGTGCATTGTAAAAATTAAAATATAAAATCAAAAAATTTTAATCATACGCATAATATAGTTAATTATAGATAAATTAATTTTTAAAAATAAAATAAAATGCATGAGTAGCTATAAAAGAATGATTAATTATATAATTATAAGTAAATAATTTATATGCTTTAATGAAATAAATTATATGTAAGCATTTAGCTTCATTTGAAATTAAAATTTATTTAATTTTGAATTAAATTAAACTTAATTTCAATTTTTAATCTAAATATTTATTTTACAAATAATATATATTATTTATTAATTTTTCAGTAAACATTCATATATTATTAATGTATTTATATATAAATATTTTCAATAAATATTTTACATAATATATATATATATATATATATATTTATCAAAAACTTATATATGTTATTATGTAAATATTGACTCAGTTATAATTTAAATTAATTTTATTTTAAGTGAATTTTGAGTGCTCTATTCAACACGAACGAAACATCCCTTGTTCTCCGATTATATTATGCCTAATGTAGATGCAATTTTGAGATTTGAGTGTCTTTGTATTTTTCGAATAAATTACTAATAGATTCTCGCAATTTTCTTATAATTACACTTTAATTTATATATTTTAAAACTTTTAACTCTATATTGTCTATTTTAGATTTTAGGAATCTCGTGATATTCTCCTAAACGAGTAAAAAAGGAGCTTTTTAGAATAAAAGAATCTTAAATTCGAACTACACTATAGCTATAATTTTTAAATGGGGTAGCAAAAATTATGATGTCAAGGGATAAAATCAAAAAAATAAATTCTAAAAACCTCTATAAAGGGATTTAAAAAATATTAAATAATTTTTTAAAAATATAAATTAAAATATAATTATAGATAAATTATGAAATCTTATTAGCAATTTTTCTTTTTTTTAAATAGCTCATGTGAATCTGATTAAAGTGTTAATTTAATTTAAAAAATTTATGGTATGACATCAATTAAATTAACTGGTCAATATTTAATTTTTTTTATCCAAAAAATATATTTTTTTTAAATTTTTTTGAAAGTCAACCGGTCAATATTTATTTATTAAACGCTCGGCCGCGGTCAGCCGTGACTTCAACTCCAATGTTAACGCGCCTCGTGATGTCAAATTTCAATTTAGTCTTTGAAACATGTTTTCATTTGTTTTTGGTCTAAGTTCAACGGTCAAAAAGCAGTTCAAATGTGATGTTTAACATGGGGTCCTGAGGATTTGTAAAAATTTCAATTAGGTCCTTCTGTTACGGTCAAATAAATTGAAAGCCGAAAAACCGAATTAATTTTATCATGATAAAATTTAAAAAATAATATTAAATTAATTTATATAATATCATGCATAATTTTTAATATAAAAAATTTATTTTATTTTATATTTTATATTATTTTCAATACATCAATCAATTTTATATCATATTTTATATAATTTTTAATAAAACTAATTTTATTTTTTATCATTCATATATATCAAAATAAGACTATAAATTTCATAGCAATATTAAAATATTTTTATTGCAACATAGGCCCAATGACTATTTATTAATCGATCGAAAATAATGATGTATATATTAAAACAGTTTGAGTTGCTAAGTTGATTTAGTTAATTAACCAATCTATAATAATAACCACCAAGTTTTTATTTGACTAGGTAGGGTCGGCTATCTAAATTATTTATTTTTATTATATTATATCAAATAACAGTTCCTTATTTATTGTAAGTATGTAAAATTTTTTCTGATAATTTTTTATCATGTATTTTTTTATTCTTTCATTCCTTTTTTTATGTTGGCAAGATGCTAAAATTCAAAAATCCAACTCTTCTTACCGAATCTTGTATTAGTATGGGACGACACTCTGGGCGCGATAGCTCCTTCGGGGACGACCCACAATAAATGATTACGAATATCTTCTCAGGAATTACAAGAAGGTTAAACTATCTGGAGGACTCATGCACAAAAAAAGAACAATAAATTAATTGTGCGAATAAAATGAAAAACAAAAAAAACACTAATTAAGTTCCTTCATAATTTAACTTGATTATAAAAAAAGAAAAAAGAATTTAACTTGGGTAGAATTTGCTTTTTTATTACATAAAGTTCATCAAATAAATACACACCTCCAATTTTTCTATGAATCAAAAATTAATTAATAGATCATTAAAAATTATATATGATATGTGGGATAATATTGTGTTACAATATATCTTTCAAGTATGAATTTTTGAAGAAGTTATAGGCATATCGTCATAAATCTAATAAATAATTCAAGAAGTTCAAGAAATTTCACGTGATGATAAAATGTGAATACGAAAAGAAAGCATCTCAAATAGTGATGCCGGAAGAGGCTTGTACCCTAAATTAAATATTATTGAAAAAATAATATTTGACTCTGAAAAGCGTATTATCAATGCATTAGAGATATAGTGGGCTTAAAAATGTGCACACAAAAATTAGCATACAATGCATAACATAATTCAACATTTTGCCAAAGTTATAAAAAAAAAATTCTATCATAACGATAAAAAAACTATTATACAGAAAACTATCTCAAATAAGATGACTAGGGTTAACTTGCTCAGTTGCATACCATTTTAATAAATAGTATGATAACGAGAAAAAAAGCTAAGAATAATGAAAATCGAGAGGCTATCCAACCACAAATAATATCCATTTTGGACTACGTTTCCCTTTCACCGTTGATAGGTGAAATAGATTAGTAGCCAAGCATGAATTTACTGCAGCTAAAGCTTTGCTTCGATAAAATTTGGCCGTTAAACTCAATGACCACATTTGAACTCTTTCTTTAAAAAAAAAAAAAAATTCCTTGTAGAATGATTTAAGGTAAGTGCCTCAGTACTATTCGCACAAATTACATCCAAGAAATGATCATTATTGCATATTGCATAAACTTTTTTAATCAAATTATTTAAATATTGTTATAGAACATTTTACTATAATAAAGAGAATAATAAATTATATGATCAAGTTCTAGGGAAACAATATTTTGATGGACTGCATTGTAAATGATTATTTGATAATAATTCCAGAATTTTCATTAATTTTTATTATTTTTTACAAAAGTACTTAAATACAATGAAACGAAAAGAGCAGGCATCGTGATGTAAAACTCACAAAAGACCTTGCCACGATGAAATGAAGTAGCGAAGAAAATGGACTGAGATGGGAAGAAAATCTGCAGTAAATTCAAAAAATATGTATACAAATGAAAAGATCCCCTGAACATAGGGACCCAATTGTAATTTATCCTTAAATAAAGTCTTCTGATTCGTCAAAAAAAATTTAGTCAAAATTATTAGGTATTACAATGAACGGCATCATTAATTACTTTGAATTAATTTTGTAGACTTCATCTCCCACGGTAGGTGTAAAACATGCATGCGTTCGGTGCGCGTGATTTTTACCAACCTCTTCAAATTCAAGTGACAAATATTTTTCTCTCCTTTCTATCATTAAATATATATAAATAAATATTTATATTTATATTTATGTTTAAGTATAATTAAAATATATATCGAATATATTAAATCAATTTTATGTGAGGCATTCTCATCATAACGATCATGTTTTTGGCATTAAAGCTTTGATTCTTGGTCTATGGTCTTTACAATGGAAAGTTACAGATGAAAAATGCACTGCTATGAAAAAGATAATGCAGTAGAGCAAGGAACATGAGAAAATAACGAAAAGATTAGTATCAAACTCCGACTTTACCAACGAAGCTGTCATAGTCAGTTGTATTACAAGCAAATAATATATCCAATCAACTACACAAGGCTAAGACGACTAAGTGCAAAATCGTTCTTTTATACATGGGCAGGAGATAATCAAAGCACCTCCGTTCGAGAAGGCGGGAGATCGATCGAAGCACCTCCATTGGGGAGTAGTCCTTTTGCTTTTCGGTCATTCAAAATGGAGGCCAAGATTGATCTCTTAGCCTACGGTGGGAGTATAAATTTATAGTTGAATTTTAGAAGAATCTCACTTCATTCTTTATGACTATTTTTGCATTCAAGAAGGTGATGCTTGGCTAAAGCTCGTCAGCTTTTTTCGTATGTATGTCACAATATTGTAATATAAATTATACACATGGGATGTAATTTTTATATGATTTTAGTGGTTAATTAATAAGTAATATTAAATAATTAGATGTTTAAATAACTAGATTTTAGAAGCACATTATTATTTCAAAATTTAAAGTTGAATTCAAATGCTAACCAAATAGTGTTAGATTCCAATTTCATTTCCTCTTTTCTGAAATAATTTCATTGAATTACATAAACAAAATAAATAAATAAATAAATGAAACGAAAACAAAGCAAAAATTAGCTACGTACTATCTATGTATTATTAGGTATGTATACGTGTGTGTGGTCCTATACAACTTCCTTTCTCTACAACCAGCAACCACAGGCGGCGCCGCTGCCGCCGGCCGCCACTTCTAATGCCCACCGCCGCCGGCGCTCGGGCCCGACGGCAGCCTCGCCATCCACGACGCCATCACCTCCCTCGCCTTCTCGTACATGCTCAGCCTCAATGCGCTGCTGCCGAGGCGGCCGCTGGGCTCCTCCGGGATCGGCCGAAGAGCGGCACCACTCCTCACGCAGGCTGCAACGACCACGATGATGAAGATGGCGAGCGTAAGCGTCCGAGAGGTTCGTGGACTCATGACGGAGAGATTCTTCTTCTGCTTCTGCTTCTTGGACGATGCTTTGAAGTGTTTGGCTTGGGATTAGAAGGGTGGGATTGGCGAGGGGTATTTATAGACGACGCTTCTTGGAATAATTCAACTCAATTGGTTTCTTATTGACCAGGGTACGTAGTTGAAAGGATCCTCTGTGGAATATTGTGAAAGCACAGCCGAACAAGTCAAACGCACGAATCTCAAAGCTTTTGAAGGGGTGGGAGTGGAGGGCCACACAAAAAAGGAAAGTTTTGGGTTTGCATTTATTGGCCACATTGACTTTGTAGTTGTAGGGTGGATAATTACAAAGGGGAGGAATTTGATAAATCATATTTTAGGGGGGGACAAGCATAAATGTGAGGAAATTGCATGCGGGTGCCAGGGATTTAGACCTCATTGCATGTGGGTTTAGGTCCTCATCCTTTTGAACATTTTTCGAGATAAAATTATTTTAGGGATAATTACCTACATGCCACACAATTTATGCCTTACCTATCCATTCTTAGTTAATTACGTTACGCACACTCAAAATATTATAAAATCTTACATACACACATTTTTACTTATTTCTATTATAATGAGTAATCATAATTTTTAAATAACCTAATTGTAGTTAGATTACAAAAAAATGAACCGTTCATCATATTATTTTAAGAATATTTAAATATATTTTGAGTGAAAATTTTAAAATTTTAATGTTTAGGTGGCGGCAAAGGAAGGAGACATCCGCGATGTGAATTGATTTTAGGACAAATCAATGCTTTAGTGTGGTATTGAGAAAGAGAAAAAATATGTACTATTAAGAATAAAAATATAATTTTAATGATTTACTAATAGAATTTTTTTTTTCAAATAAATTTTGATTAAGTTTTAACTCAAATGTGTGTATGTAATATTTTATAATGTTTTGAGTGTGCATAACATAATTAACTAAGAATGGATGGGTAAGGCATAAATTAAACTAAATTGTGTGGCATATAAGTAATTATCCCATTATTTTATCATTGAGAATTAAATTTGATATAAAATAATATTGATTTTTTAATTGAAATATACGCATGCATACAGGATGTAAAATTAAATTTAATTTTTAAAATTAAGTTTGTGTGTGATGTGAATAAAGTTGAATTTTAATATTTAAATTTAAATGTGATGTAAAATAAGTATAAAATAATGACGAAAGTAATTTTAAGGTTAAATAGCAATTTTATTTACTTAATTAAAGGGCCTCATTTAGCATCCAGCTAAAAAAAGTGCAAATAAAAATTTTCACTTGAATTATGAAAAAAGTTAGAAGTTTGATCAACAACAACTATGTTTTTAGGTCTCATTTGATTGGAGCTCAAAAAATTCTTAAATTCTGTAAAAAATATTTTTTATTAATATTTTATATTTATTTTAGATAAATTTAAATATTAAAATTAATTTTATTTTATATTCTATGTATATAAATTCAATCATATAATATTAATTTTATTTCACAACTCACACACACTTCAATAAAAATATTAACTTTATCTTATATCTAATATAACTATTAACAATAAAATAATTTATTTTACAACTTAGCATTGAAATAATTTTCTCTTTCTATTTAAAAAAAAACTTAAACATCTCTAAATAATACTCTAATTAAACAAGGCCTTAGTATCTAATATTTTATATAGATTTTTAAAAATTATATTCTTTGCATTACGTGTTATTTTCGTGGACTTTCATTGAACCATTATATATTTCTTTTAATTACTCTTATTCTTGTATTTAAACTAATTTTTTTAAAAAAATTGTCTTCTCCTTAATTTTTTTTATATTATCTTATTTCCAACATCAAGTTTCTCTTTATTGTATCGAGCACTTCGTTTAGATTCTCCTAGTAAATCATTTACCATCTTGGAGATACATTTAACAATCATCATCTATATAAGATTAATTTGTTTCTTCTTAATATTTCATTAATTAAGTTTTAAAACTCTTGGTTTAAATTATTTATATTCTAATTCTTTAGATTTTGGTTTACCATTAAGTCCTAAGATATTATTTTTAGTTTATTGTTCTTTTTTCAATTTTTTAAATTAAAATTTAAGATCATTAATTAATATTTGGTAATCAAGCTTTCACTTATTAATGTGAAACAAATGGCTTTTGATATTTGCATTAGAATGATGACGAGTTTGCTCGTGAACTTATTAATGCATTTGATAACAGTGTTTTTTAAATTTTTACGTTCATGCACTTAAAATGTTTGTGAGCTCGTTTGAGAATCAAATACGTACTAACCAAGCTCAAACAGGTCATTATGATTACAAATCAAGCTCGCAAAAGCTCGAAATAAGCTTGAGTTAAAGCTTGGCATCAATAAACAAATAAGTCAGGTTCATTTATAGTCTCGACAAATAAAATTAATCCAAAATTTATTTTTGTTAAACGACTAAATTATATATCCAGGCCTAGTTGGCCTTCACATTTGAATCACTATAAGGGAGCGTTTGGTTCAGTGTTATCTCAATGTTATGTTATGTTATATTTAGAAAATAATTGTTTAATTTAATAACATCTTTAAATAATATTATAATTAATTACAAAAATATCATTACATGCTGACATCTAGATGTCACCCCATATCGGGCGACATCTCAAGATAACACCATCAATTTGTTATTGTAATGTCAATAATTTTTAACTAAATAAAAATAATTTTGATAGCATTGATATTTTTTAATATCATAACATTGAACCAAACAAATGTTCATTGATGAATAACAATGACATTTAGATAACATGACATCTACATAACATTGACATTGAGATAACACTGAACCAAACGCCCCTTAAAATTCATGCTTTGACTTGTTCAACTGTTTGCTTTCACAATATTCAGACAAGAACTTTTTCAACATTTTTTTTTTAATTAATAATAATTAGGTCCCTTTTATATACAATTAAATTCATTTAATTTTAAATTAATAAAATTAGTTCTTTAGTTTGAAATGGTGCACAAATAGGTCTATTAATATTAATAAAGAAATTAAATAAATGATATTTTTTTAAGTATTAAATAATTTTATTAATTTAAAAATTATATTAATACTTTAGGTGAAAATAAATTTAACTACATCTAGTAATTAAAGAAAATATGTTTATCGAGTACATTTATTAATATCAAAGATTTATTTACACGTTATTTTAAGTTAGAGGATCAATTTAGTTAATCTAAAAAATAGGGGGACCAAATTGTTATTATTATTATTTTTTTTATTAAATCATTTCAACAACCTTGGTCAGCAAGAAACCGTTGAATCATTGCCGTGAACTCTCCTCTTTTCTCCATCCCCACTCTGCATAAATCCCCCGTCGAACCCCTTGGCTGATGCGTTGCAAGCATCATTCAAGAAGAAAGAAGACGCAGCTCCTCTCCATCATGAGTCGGCGAAGCTCCCGGCCGGTTTTTCTCGCCGTTTTCATCATCGCGGTCGCAATTGCCTCTGGCGTGCGGAGCGGTGCCGCTCTCCGGCCGTTCCCGGAGGAGCCGAGCGGCGGCCTCGGCGGCAGCGCATTGAGGCTGAGCGTGTACGAGAAGGCGAGGGTGGTGATGGCGTCGTGGATGGCGAGGATGCCGACGGGGCAAAGCCCCGGCGGTGGGGGGCATTAGAAACGGCGCCGGCGCCGGCGCCGGCGCCAGAGGCTGCTTGGCGTTCACATTTAGCTTCATCGCTGGTTGCATAGATAGTAGCTAATTTTGTTTTTCTTCTTTTATTTATTTATTTATTTGTTAGTTTCTTAATGTAATTGAAAAATAAATAATTTGGGTTCAATTTCGAGTTAAAAATTTCTTGGCTAACCTACCAATGTTGAAGTAATTTTCTGATGACATGGTGGTACTTAAATATTTGATCGAAGTAAAATTAGACTATTTAGTTTGGCTGATGAGAAAAAATGATTTTAAAAAAGTATATATTTTTAAAATATTTATATGATGTGAAATAAAATAAATTAATTATATTAAAAATTATAATAAATATAATATCAAGTAATTATTTAATATTAAAATTTTATATTATAAAATAAATTGTTTAGATATGATTATTTCAGTTATACCTAAAATTCACTGGATCGTAGTCTTCATTGTAAGTAAAAATAGTCATAATTTTTTATATTTATATCATTTCTATTATTTGACTCCTAATTTAGAAACCACTTTCTCATTTAATTCAAAACTAAAAATAATTGAATCATTATTTTATTAGTATTATATTTATTATAATTTTTAATAATTTTATTTCACATTTAATATAAATTTTGATATTTAAAATTAATTTTATTTCATATTTTATATAATTATTAATATTAAATTAATTTTATTTTTTATTAAATTTATAAATTAATATTTTTTTTATTAAAAAAGAAAAGCCTTTTCAACTAAATGAGTGTTGCTTAATTATTTACATTTAACTTTATTAATATTATTGGAAGAAGTCTATCCCAAAAAAAAAAGAAATTAAAGGAATAAGAAGCGCCTCTCTTGCTCTGTTTGGCATGTGAACCAAAATAGTATTAATTTAAAAATTAATAATAATAATAATAAATAAAAATTTTTAATTATTTTACACAAATTTTAATATAAAAAAAATATTATTTTATTTTATATACTTAATAATTTTTAATAAAAATATCAACTTCATTTCACATCTTAAACCAAAATATTTGAATAAAGTATTTTAATCTAGGATGTGAAATAAAGTTAATATTTTTATTAAAATTATTGAGTATGTGAAATAAAATAATATTTTTTTATAGAAATAATTACCTACATACCATTCCATTTAGTTTTATTTATGTCTTATTCATCCATTCTTAGTTAATTACGCTATGCATACTCAAAATATTGTAAAATCTTACATACACATATTTTAACTTATTTCTATTATAATGAGTAATCATAATTTTTCAATAACCTAACTATAATTAAATTACAAAAAATCTGAGCAGTTCAACATATTATTTTAAGGATATTTAAATATATTTTGAATGAAAATCTTAAAACCTTAATGTTTAGGTGGTGGCAAAGGAATGAGACATTCGCGACGTGAATTGATTTTAGGACAAATCAGTGCTTTAGTGTGGTATTGAGGAAAAAAAAAATATGTATCATTAAGAATAAAAATATAATTTTAATGATTTACTAACAGAATTTTTTTTTTCAAATAGATTTTGATTAAGTTTTAACTCAAGTGTGTGTATGTAAGATTTGATAATGTTTTGAGTGTGCATAGCGTAATTAATCAAGAATAGATGGGTAAAGTATAAATAAAACTAAATGGTGTGGCATGTAAGTAATTATCCTTTTTTATATTAAAATTTGTGTAGAATAATTTAAAAATTTTATTTATTATTATTATTATTATTATTATAATCAAAAATATAATTATCCCTGTTAAACTGTAGGACTTAGGCCCCATTTATTTTGAAATTAAAAATTATCCTAGTTTAATTTTAATTTGGCATATCACATTACACATAAAATTTAATATTAAAAATTAATTTTATTTCACATCCTATACACATTACTAAAATAATAACTAACTTATGTGACATTCTCCACATATCCTAATATAATAACTAACTTCATATTACATCCCTTACATATCCCAACATAATAACTAATTTTTTTTTACATCATTCACAATTTTTAATAAAAAAATATTTTTATTTAAATTTAATTTTAATCTTACAAATAAACAGACCCTTAACTGCTAAAATTTACCTTCAACACTCGTGACTCGTGAGTCAATCTTTGTGAACAAAAAATCATCAGTATTTTTCTATTTACAGTTCACATTTGTATATCTTGGGTCAACTTGTGAGAAAACATTGAGATTATTTAATTGTAAGATTATTTTTGATTAGGCTAAAATATTATTCTTGATATAATATTTTACTTTCAGATTTATAAATATTTAAATTAAAATTGACGTGATTTTATGGTGCATGTAAACTGTAAAATAAAATTAATTTTTATTTAAAAATTTATGTAAATTTGTAATAAAATTGATTATAATATTAGAGTTTGTGTAAATTTAAAAAAATTATTAATTTAATATTAAAAATTTTGTGTACTGTGACTTTTAATATTAATTTAAACCTCAACAAAATTAAGATAATAGCATTAATTAAAATGTTGATTTTTTTTTTGATATAATTGACAATTTGAAATTTGACACAGCTATTGGGTTGGATATAAATCTATTTTTATTAAAAATATTGTTTAAAATTAGTTTGAGAAAGTAACCCAAAAATACCTCGAGAAAACGTAGTATTCGTCTCATTAGAAAGCAAATAAAAAATTGAAAAAATATTTACATTAGAAGTGAGAGTTTGGCTTGAAGATTAATAATCACTTAATGATAAGATTAATATTTAAATTAAATCGAGCTGCGAAAGGAATTGATGACTTGGCTTAATCTCTCTCTTTTTTTTTAAAATTTAATAATATATTAAGTTATTTATTATAATTATTTATTACTTGTATATAAGTATATGTTTAATTGTAGCTAGAATATATGTTAGGTGATCTTATGAGTATGATTAGTTTAACTTCAAATCATAACTGAGATAACTTTTTTTAAAACAAATTTCGATTATTGAAGGGCCAGATTGGCTCGGTTAAGGATTGAGTCAGCTTAAACTTAAATCGAATTGAAATTAGTCGATCTTAAGCCGTATTGTAGAGATGTCACAAACGTGCAGAATTTCTGCAAGTTTTGATTAACTATTCAGAAGTAAAAAAAATTTATTCCCTACAACAAAATTAACATTATAGGAAACTTATAATAAAGTAATGATATTAATATCGATACACCAAAATAAACATTCATACAATATAACATACATATTTCAATATAAATTAAATAGCTGATCAAAATAAATTGATCAAACTAAGAATATTATCATATACATAATAAAAAGATTGATTAAAAACATGTTAAAACAGTACAACAAATAACTGAGTCAATAGAATATATAAAAACTAAAATAACATAATCACAGCTCAGTCAAATAATCATAGCCATGTCCACCACCACCATCATCATCATCATCGTCGTCGTCATTGTGGCCGAGAGAGACATGCATTGGCTATTGAACCGAAAGACTTAGCCATAAATACGATATGATCAAGTGCACTATTTGACAGTTTTATTTATTGCGTATAACTTTCCTATAATGGTTATTCTGTAACTTGTAATAAATTATAAAATTTCACAGCCTCTTCATTAGGTTCTTCGGGATAAATTTCTTCATGAGTCGGTTGAGCAAATTGTTGAGGTCTCATAGTTTTCTCAATTATCAGTCTATAATTATTACAAGATATACTACATTCACTAGAGCTCGATTGCATCACATTAAAATCTAAACCTCTATTTGATATGTCAATAACAGGTATGTAAATCTTACTATGTGATATTCACTGCAGATAGTTTGCAATAAATTTCTATTTTCCTAAGTATAATTTAATATTATTGCATGATAGGAACTTCAAATTTCGACACCTAATGCACATACATTTTATCATTGTGCCCACCTTATTGATATTTGCTAGTGAGCATTGAGAAACTCAACATTCAATCTACCGTTGTTTATTAATTTCAAGTATATCTATTGACGTGCATCATCCATATGTTTTAAAAATATAAAAATATTATTTCGTACCATACTAGAAACTTGAATATTTCATCAATTAGGTTAAACATAAAGGTTGACATAATATACAAACATAACAAAAAAAAACAAGTACATATTAATAAAGTACATATTTTAATAAATTTAAATTTTTAATTAAATTAAAAATGATTTTAGTATTTTTTAAGAGGAAAACTAATCAAAGTTTTAACCTAATTCTCTTTATCAATTAATCTAAAAATATTTTTATTTATTATATTTTATAATTATTTTATATTATTATTATAATATTATGGTCTGATCTTCATTTATCCCCGATGTATCCTTGAAATTTTAAACTTTTCGTTTTATAGATTTTATTATCAATTTAGTTTTCAAAGTCTTACACACTATTGTCATAAATTTTTTATTATATGATATAGTAGTTGTTAGTTTTTATTATCAATTTTTATTATATGATATAGTGGTTGTTAGTAAGATTTTTTATGATATATATGTAAAAAATATTAGTGGAGATATCAAAAAGATGTAATATATTAAATTTTTTATCGCATTCTATTCACTTTCATGCTTAATATTTAATAAAACTTATTTTTATTAACTATATATATTGAGAGATTTTAAATCAATTTAGAATTTTTTTTACATCTTAAAAAAATATATATATAGAACTTCTCTATTGAAAAGATCAATTTAGCAAATTTCTAGATGTACAGGTACCTATAAATAATATATCCCTAAAAAGGTCGCCGTCCTCTGTGTAGGCTGCAGCTTGGCCTCTCTTCTTCGTCCCTTCTCGAAAATGAGTGGCTCAAGTTTTTATGGCCCAAAACTTCGTTGCTGGTGGCTGTTTTCCCGAGCTTAGCTTACCCGGGCTTTATCCACTCCCAGGCGAAGCACATTCCTCTTTGCCTCTCAAGTCACATGGCCTATTCTTCTCCGTCAGCCATTGCAGTACTTCACTCAGGTCTGAACCCTTCGATTTCCCCTCTGCACTCGATTAGTCTTTTGAAACTGTAAATTTTCTTTGTATCTTGTTGGATTACGCAGTATTAGAGGCTCAATGTTCGCTCCGTGTCATGAAGATTGCATTCGGGATTTAGGCTTTCATTTTCTTTTTCTGTGATGGTGTTTCTTGAATTTCTTTTACTTCAGCTTCTTTTTTGGTGGCTATGATTTGGCATTTGGATTTGCTTAGCTTGTTTTCTTGGATGTAAGTTACGCAATCGAGAAGCGGAGCGCTGGCACGAACTTGAATGAAATGCGCTTTTTATGCGTGTTTATAGTTTATTTTGTAAATTTTTGTCATAGGGTTTGCAACTTGACATGAATTTCTGTCAACACTAGGAAGAACAATCCGGACTAGTTGAAATGTGAGAAAACAATGAGAACAGGAATTTAGCAACCTTGTATGGTCAACCAACAACTGGGACTTTAGTGTTTTCGACTGAAGGTTCCGTTCGTACTGTATGAGCTTACAGAATGCAATAAGTGCAGATGTCAAAAAATGATCTAGCGGGAAAAGTCCTTCGCATTGAGAACTTGGCTATTTGCAGAGTTGGAAAAGGCAATTATGCCATCATTATTCCGTGGAAGTTTGGCCAACAGTTGAGGAGACTCCTCGTAATTGTACACCATCATGCTTAAGTAGGGGTTTGGTAGTTTCCTAGGAGAATGATTCACCTTTTTGGTATGGAGTAAAATGCATTTTAATCCCTCCATTTTGAGGCTGATAGCACTTTGATCCCTCGATTTGGTTCTCTGTTTTCTAGGATTGTTAACATTTAGGTCTTAATAATGGAAACTATTATAGTTTGTTATTAGTTAATCGGTAAAACATTTCTATTTAATGTTTTGGACTATCTTATCTCTAGAGATTATTATAAAAGACTTTTTTTTCTACCTTTTTCTTAAATAATTATGATGATTATGAAAGGTAAAATGGTAAATTTTTTTTTAAATTTGGGCGTTTGATTGGCCAACTAATGAAAAACTTTAACAACTTCAGTTGGAAGGACCTAAACTTTTCTAAAATTGAAGGACCTAAACTTTTCTGAAATTGAAGGACCTAAACTTCTGTAAGGACCTAAATTTTAACATCATTTAACAGTGGATGATCTTGTAGTATTGAAATGTTGTGCATTACCTTTTAAATTGGAAATAGGGAATGTTTGCTTTTTAGGCTATTTTTAATTGATGTAAGAGACAACATTCAATGTGATTTTTTGTTTTGAGATTTGTGATAGTTTTGAAATAAAGTTAGTTATATTTTGGGAGGTACGAAGGATGTGAAATAAGATTAATTTTTTATTTTGAAATTGGAGTAGAAGATGTCACTTCGTCTCTGTCTTTCACTTCTTTCTCTTGGCTTCGGCGATGCTATTCTCAGCCTGATCTCCCTCTGTCTTTCTCCGTTATGCATCTTCTTCCACTTCTTTCTCTGGGCTTCGCTATTCTCAACTTGATCTCCCTCTGTCTTCCTCCGCTGTGCATCTTCTTCCACTTCTTCCTCTGGGCTTCAAGGAGGCTATTCAGCCCGATCTCCCTCTGTCATCCCTCTTCCCCTCGAGCAAGTCGCTATTTATGTGACAAAATTGAATAATTTTTAAGTTTTTGTTTTGATTTGGTTTCAATTTTTACCCTAGGTTACACTTAAATTACCAAATAGGATTCTGGAGTAAGCCTGGTTAACAGCCAAACTGAAATCTAGGTTAAATTAATTACCCCAACCGGGGTAAACTGTTAATTGGGGTAAGATAACTCAAGTTAATTTATCCTAGCCTCAAGCCAAACGACCCCCGAAAGAATCAATTTTTTCTGGTTTAGTTAATTTCCTATTCATCATAAAATTAAGTTCTGAAATTTCTATATTAATTTGTGATTAATTTTCAATTCGAACTTGCTTATCTCTAAATTTGCATTATCATCCTTTTATCTCGCATCAATTCACTAAATTATTTTCTTTTAGGCTGTGCTTGGAGTTTAGAAAAAAGCCGAAAAGGAATTTTTTTCTGATTTTTTTCAAAAAACGTGTAAGGTAAGAAATAAAGTTGCGTAAAAAATTTTGTAGGATGTGAAATAAAATTGATTGATGTATGAAAAATTATATAGAATGTAAAATAAAGTCTTTTTTAAATATTAAAATTTGTGTAAAATAAAATATAAATTAATTTGTTATATTGTTTAAATAATAAAAACGGCCACAGCTAAAATATCAAACTTTTTTGTAGAAACTATTTAAGGAGAATGACATCTAGGGTTGTGTTTGAATAGTAGTTTGAAGTCTGCTGCTCTGTGACTTAATGTTTGTGACTTTTATTGTTTTTTAGTATTCTGTTTATAGTTAATGGCTGCATTAAACTGTCAATGCTTGTGTTGATTACATTTTGGCTGTCTGTTAGTATATTTGTCTAATTCTTCCAATTACATTGTAGCTATTTGTTGGTATATACTGTTTAAAATTCAATAATTATTTAGGGCTATCAGTTTTGTATTTACAGATAGGGCTTCACAATTACTGATTTTAAATTGCACTTTTTTTGGTATGTTTTGATTCTTTTGCATTCATACTATATATTGGGTTGGGCTTCACTATTACTAATTCCAGCAGTGTCTTTTTTTAAAAATATTTTGGTGTTGTATTTTAATTTCAGAGTGCATTCATACTTAAATTTTATGCTACGAGTTACTCCTTTAATGGCAATTAAATCATTTTATTTGATTTACACGCAAACTGTAAGAAACTACAATAACGTCTTAATGTGGTCATTTAAAATATTAACTATGAGAGATCTAATTCATAGAATAATTACGTTAGCATTGGTTTGATTCTCTTGCATTTATCGGCACATTTCAATCAACTAAGAGTTAGAAGTCATGTTGTCTCTCGCATAATGTTGCATCTTAATATTTCAAAACCCTTTTGAAATATTGCCGATTATATTTGAATTTTCAGTAAAATCTATATCGTAGTGAGCATTCCCTTTTGTTTTTGGTTCCCATTATTGAAAAAACTTGCAGGGTTTATTTACACAAGTCTACTTTGTTTGTGAAACCATAAAAAACCATTTATTTTGGCATTTAGAAATTTTATTCTTTAATTTTAGTGTTGTGATTGTTGCACAATCTTCGCTAGAGTGGTAAGAGCTAAAAAAACTCATTTTGATGATACAGATTTAGTGAAGAGAAGAGTTGCTAAGGGATCGTTGATGATATAATTCGTTAAAATTTGTCAATAATTTCCAGCGAAATGAGGGGTTCAAGGTCTTTTTCTGCTTGAGAATGTCTGTTGATGATGACTATCAGAGTTCATTGATGACAAACTTTAACCTAGTCATCGTTGAAGTGAAATTGTAGCTAAAATACTCTAGCGATGTACAATAGAGATATATTGATGGGAAAAGCAATCAAGAGGGTAACTGTGGTTGTTAGAAGGCTATAATAGTATAGGAGGGGTATTTTAGGTATCAATAACTCAACAGTGATATTTGTATTTATTCTTAAAAAATCCTTGATTAATTCAATGGTAAAAAATTAATAGAAATCATTGAAAAGGACCTAAAATGTTAAATTATAAAAAATAAGTGACCTTCATGTTATAATGTTTAACTTATAGGGACCCAAATGTCCTTATTTTTTTGGGACAAGTTTGTAATTAGGGTATAATCATAGGGACCTGCGATATTTTACCCTTTATTTTGTTTGTCATTGTTTTGTATGATTAGTGATTCAATGTTGCCAGTACAGTTGTATATGTAGCAGCAGGTTAAAATGAAGGCATGGTCAGGTTATTGGAGAGGAATTAAGATTTTTTCCCTGTTGCTTCTTTTAATCAACAGAACTCTTCAATTTCTTCCTTGTAGATCCTCAGTTTGCAAGGAGAGCATTCTCTAATCATCATGCCATGTATACCATGAAGATCCCATCATTTAAATTGCAGTGCATTTCTTCGAACAACTTAACAAGAACTGCCAGCATGGATAGATTTATCGACAAAATCACACTAACTAGCAGAAGAAGCATGCTCGGGGTGTTTCTTGCAATTTCAAATTTTGGCTTAGCCAATAGCAAAGCAAATGGAGAAGGCCCCTCAGAGCAAAATCCCAAACTATGTGATGAAGCGTGTGAGAAGGAGCTTGAAAATGTATGGTGAGGTTACATGGCCCTATTGTTCCATGATTGCTTGGACTCGAAATTGCCCCTCCGTTCACAATGTTTTTGCTAAAGTTTCAATACGTTTAAAAACTAGACAAGTTATAGATATGCATGTTTTTATGAAATCCAGAATTATTTTTGGTTTTTCTAGAGTCAGATGTTATAGTGGAAGATGACTTGTATTTTCTGCATGTTGCTTTGGAATCTCTTATATGCATAGAAGATCATCTGTTATGGCTCTCTGCTGAAGCTGTTCTCTGTCGATGGAATAGTTTGTAAATTGTATCTTCTAATTCAAGCATTGGGTTATTCTTCAAGCTTATTTGTATTAATTTTCTCGACATGTGATTGTCCATTGCTTTCTCTTAAGCTGGAGCTCTCTGTCATACAACATGTTCCCAATAGTTCGTTGAATTTGTTTGTTGTTTGCCTTTATTATAATTTAAAGAAAATAGTAGAATGAGGTGATCTTTCGAATCAGAAATTGGGCTTGAACTTGTTTGGCTCTAAGTTTAAGTCCAAACCAATTTGCTCATAGATGGTAAAGTTTGAAATGTTTTTAAATCCTGTACAAACCCCCAAAAGAAGAGCTACCCATAACGGATTTTTTGTTTAAATTTGATTTAGTTACCATATGCAGTCAAAATAAATTTTGGACTGGAATTACTCTGAAATCACGTTGAGCTATGTAGAAGGAATAAAAAAGCTAGGACCACGGCGAAGGGCCTAAGACTGTCATGCATGAAAATAAATTATTGAGCATAGCTCTTGCATTTAGAAATGGCAGCATGACCAAATTGCTAAAAAACATAATCTCATCTTCTGATTCTTCTTGTCCAAATAGCATTAAGTCTTTGACTGAAAGTGCTGGTTATGATAGGCTATTCTGTCTAGTTAAGCGTCTGACCAAATGGTAATTTTGACGTCCCATTTGGAGGCCAAGGGGATTTCACTGAACAAGATCAAACCAATATCAATACACAAAACATATTGGCCTAACTGTTACGTCTAGCATCTGTCATAGGACAACATCCTGGACTAAGTCAACTAGGACCTAGTGAACACTGACTAATAATCTCAATGGAATGGTATCATACCCGTTTGCAGCACTTGACTAACCATTGGAGACTTCTGGAGATGGTCTAATTTTTTTCTCGTTGTCTTCTTATCTGTTCTAGTTTGACGCATGCATACAAGTACATCCTTCTTGTATGACCAAATACATCGGTTTTATGTTTGATAAGTATGGGCTTAGTGTTTATGCTTATGCATTCATGGAGCAATATAAGTACGTGACATCATCCAGATGTATAATTTTGACTATATAGATGTCTGTATTATGCAATAATATTCCATATTTCAATGGTGCATGGCCGTTCATTAACCATATTGTCATTGACAATTTTTCAATGCTGTTAGAAGAGAAATTTTTTTTTGCCAAATAAGTTTTGTATTGCTGAAGTTATACTAATTAGTTTTTTTATTTCCCCGTTTTAATAGGTTTCAATGGTAACAACTGAATCTGGTTTGCAATACAAGGATATAAAAGTTGGTTCTGGTCCAAGTCCACCTGTTGGTTTTCAGGTATTTTTCACCTAATCGCCGTCCACTTGACATTCAACAAACACACTTTTTGACATCATTGGATTCCTTTGCGTGTCATATATTATTATGGAAGTCAATATTTTTGGTATACTATTATTCATAGTTAATAATGACCAAATAGTTGTGCAAAATTTCTAGTTCTTATGTAAGAGAACTTCTAAAGCATATATTTAGTGTAGAGTGGAAGTCACGTAAGTTCTACGATATTTACTGAGGATGAGTTTTCAGTAAACATAATCAAAGGGAACTAGATTTGCACAAAAAAGTGGAATTAAAAAGCCTTTTCCATGGAGGGCAGTTAGGCCTGATCATTTGTAAGTGAGAGGAGGCCCAATTAAGCAGGTTAGTTAGGACGCCAAGTTACCAACTTAGCTTGGTACAAGCTAAAACTAATGTTAGTGTGTATAATAATGAAGATATCTGTTTGACTTGTCGTAATAGTACTCTGCAAGTTCTTTTGATAGCCACTGATGCCTTCAAGCCCGTTGAACTCTATTTGTGCCAGGCATAGCTCACGTAATGCTCAGGTGTTCATGGCATATTATATCTTCATAGAAAAGTACATCTGTTTTTCCGTAATTGTAAGTGATATGAGTTATATTGTCATGACAAAGCCATGACTTAAATTTAATAACTTGTCATACATATTAGGTAAATATCATAAAGATCTTTGAGATTTGGGGGTGATATCAAATAGGTATATAATTTTTAAAAACGAGCATCTAGATCCCTGAGTCTCATTAGTTTTTTCAAACCGGTCCTTGAGTTCGACTTAAATATTTTAATTTGGTCCTTTTTAATAGTTTCCATCAGCTTTTCAAAGAAAAGTTACTAAACATTTTTCATTTACTCAATTAATAAAATACTCCTCTCTCTCTCTGTGGATACTTTATTGATGCATGGGGGGAAGAGAGATTCAAAATAAAGGCAGGGTAAACTAATCATTATAGTTATATTTAGCGGATTTTATTTTTACCGAAGGACCCAACTAGTAAATATGTTGAAGCTCAGAGACCTATATGATAGTTTTTAAAAATCATGGGCTCATTTAATATTTCCATTTAACCTTAGGATCTTGTATGATATATACTTACATATTAATATATTCTATTAATAAGCTTACATATACAATATGAAGTACCTCTGCAGCTAAATAGGAAGTGACCTAGGATGAGATTGTGTTTCTCGAAGGCCCTTTAGTTTCCTTGAAAAGTGAATGTAGGAGGAAAGTGCTAGTTCTGTCCGGCATCAGTGAAATTTGGACTTTGTCTTGTCATTTAATTGGATCACAAGTTTATTCTTGTTTCACATTCATGATGCAGGGTTTATTTATAAGTTGAGATATTGTGTATTCTATCAGGTTGCTGCGAACTATGTTGCCATGATACCAAATGGGCAAATATTTGACAGGTGAGCATCTGGATAAGCAATATCCTTGGCTAGATAAATGTTATTTGCGTCATTCTTTTGTTTAGTTTTGATCATGCATTTTATTTTCTAGTATTTCTGTTCCCACCATTTATCATTTTCTTTGTGCTGCTTTTGAAGTCCATGACCTTTGCGATACCTTCTATTAGGCCTTCTTAGAGGTATGGAACAACTCGACAATTTTTAAGTATTTTTAAGAATTTTTGAACTCGATGGATGGATTGCTATAATTTTGGTGGTTTCTGTTGATTTTCATGAATATTTGGAATTTTTTGAAGTGCATTGTAGTATCTTTTTGTGCATTTACATTTTTTACTCCCAAAGAAGACTCAATCACTCATTCTGTCATCACTTTTTGCTATTTATACCCAACCCTCCCTCCGAGACAACCAAGCTATATGTATTTATGTAGGGCAAATGGCTCACAACATAATTTAAATTTTGAATTTATCACCGATTCATGTGAGTAGTCAAAATTTCAATATTTCAGATCTGGTAGTTATTAGAACCCAAAAGTATCATCCAATAAGGTCTTACCCTTTGTTTCCTTCTAAATTTATCACCAACAATTTTCACTAAAATTTTAAAATAAATTTAATTTGCAGAACTAATCTTGTTAATTATCATAAATTTATATTTCCAAAATTTTTTAACATAGGGCTTGTTTGGTTGAAGGATGAATTTGGGTAAGGAAAGAGAAAATAATTTATTTTATAGAGTTGATGGGAAAGAAATTTATTTTAATATTGGGAGGTGTGTAGGATGTGAAATAAAGTTGATTTTTAAGGTTGGAATTTGTGTTGGATGTGAAATAAAATTATTAAAATTTATAATAAATTTAAAATATTATTAAGATATTTTTTTGCCCATTTTTGGGCTCATGCCAAACAAGGCCATAGGCTTATTTTTTTTTTAGGTTATTTTAATTGAGTCAAAAGATAACTTGATGGAATTTTTTTATTTTGATATTTGAAGGATTTGAAATAAAGTTATTTTTATTTTGAGAAATGTGTGGGATGTGAAAAAATTTTTTATTTTGATATTTGCGTAGAATGTGAAATAAATATGATTTTTTGGAAAAGAATAAAGTTGATTTTGATGTTAGAGTTTGTGTAAGATTTAAAAAATTGTTATTTTAATGTTGAAATTTGTGTATAATGTGATTTAAGCTTCTATTTTTTACTCTTTTGCAGTTAGGTATTTTTGGTTTTTCCTTTGGCATAACACGTGTATGGTATTGATTGAGACATCTGTTCTTGCATCATCTTGAGATAATACGAGGGAATGACTTCTTAAAAGTGGTTGGGTTATATCCAATGTCGACTATTAGAAGCTCTTGTACATACACAGGAGGGGCTTCATGTCATAATTTTTGAAGTGGTAGGGGTAGATCAAAAATGATTTAGGAATGGATTATAAAAAATGACTTTGAATCACTTGCTCTCAAGAATAGCATTGCTTTACATAGTGCTAAATGGAGAAGAGAAATCCATATACCTACATTCCAAATATTTGGGACTAAAGTTTTGTTATTGTTGTATAAGATATAGAGAGTTTCTTATTGCTGATTTGTTCTTTCCTTCTTACCTTTTGTTTTTCTTGTTATTCCCTTCCAGTTCCTTGGTGAAAGGCCAGCCTTATATATTCCGTGTTGGTTCTGGTCAGGTATGTACCTACTTTCCGAATTATCTTGTTGTTTCTGGCTACGTGCACTAAGGATTTAAGTTTATGAAGAAAGTAACAGCTAGATGTGTATGACTGGGAGCCCTTCTGTGAAAATCTATGAAAAACAGTCCTGATGCATGCACTATAAGTAGGCATTTTTTTTAGAGTATTTTACTGTTGATAATGTGTAAAAGATTCTTGTTAAAGATATTTAATGAGAGTAAAAATCCCCTTAGACTCCTAAAAAACTCTTACATTAACATCTAAATAAACTCTTACATTGACATCTAAATTTGCTAATGATAGGTAAACTCTCATTAGGGAATCAGAGAAAATTAGTCTCATTTATTTTATTAATGAGAGCATTATCATTCTTATAGGAGGCAATTTACTATAGAAAAATCTTACGCCATTAACTCTAGCGGATGGACAACTTAGCATGAATGAGATACTCTCTTAGTAGGTGCGTGCAACTTGAACATTGAAATCTTGTTAATTTAGTCCAACGAGAGTTTTGCACTCTCGTTAGTAAATGGCATGCAACGAGAAGTGATCACACTTGCGAGTTTATAATACTACTAATTAACGAGTGTGAAATGTAATGGGAGGTAAAATTCTCGTTAGTATATTCATTTAACCTGAATGTCAAAGTCATTAATTTTACTCAGCGAATTTTGCATTCTCATTGTGCATTACTCATGCGAGTACAACACTATCATGAGTAAAGGTATCTTAATGAATGCCAAACTTTCGTAAAACTAAGATATACAATGATATCACTTTTCTTGAAAATTAATACATCAAAACAATTACTGTTATCATAACAATATCTAATACTATTTTAGAAACTTCAATTATCTCAAAAAATACAAACAACTATGGCAAAAATTACAAACCCAAAGGAATCAATTGCAAATAATTGTTTGAGAACCATATGTATTGTTTTCATATAATGTACTCTTAACCATTCTGTTTAAAACATAACGTAGACATACTTTTAGTAATTATTTTTCAATCAGCAGCAACCACATTGTAGCTCTTCCAATCACAAAGCTGCCTCCATTTTCATCTTTTAGGCATTAAAATGTAATCAACAATAAAATGATTAGCATAGCTACAGTAGTTCGAATTGTGCTCGACTCAGCTCCATGCCTAGATGCTCTTCTAACACTTTGAATTTTGCCTTCAAAGCTGATATCATGCAATACATCATCTAGACATTCTTGAAGCTCTGCTTGTTGTACAATATTGGTCCGATTTGAGATTGGACTTATTTGAGTTAATCTGACGCCACCACCAAATCCATGAAACTTCTCGCCAAGTATGTTGATATAGAACTCCGGATGTTTTTCAATTGCCATGCGCAATTCCCCTACAAAATATTTTTAAAGAATACTTGAAACTAGAAAATCCTTCTAAGTTCTAATATTATGTTAATTTTTTTGAAACTTGTTTTCTAACAAGGTATATATAAATAGCAATCCATAAGAATATTATAGCTGAGATATGAAAATTGAGATGGATAACTGGTTGCAGAGGGCAGGCAAACTTGTAGACGATAAGGGATAGATGCTTAAATTAGCTTAATCATGTTCTTCGGTGGCTTATAAAGCCCCTTATAAATAAATGAGAGTATCCAAGTTATGACACAAAGAAAGAAAAAGATCAAAAATGACTTACAATACGATCATTATATAAACAAAAATAATTGACCCCAACTTAATTTGGAATTAGGACTGTTGTGTTCATATATATATATATTTATATATACCTATGTACCATATGTAATTTTCTACCAAGCTTTCCACAGCATAATGGATTTTATTGCTAAAGCAGGTGATAAAGGGACTTGATGAAGGAATCTTGAGCATGAAAATCGGAGGAAAGCGTCGGATCTACATACCAGGACCAGTAGGTGCTTTAACAATTGCATAAAATTATATATATAAATAAGAAACCTTTGGTTGTATTAAGCTAATTTATTTTATAGGTGTAATTTCATCTGGGCTCCTGAGGTAGATCTTATATTTTATGCAGATTTATAAAAATGAAAACATATTATTTAGATTTCTTTCGCCTAAATTTTTTTTAATATGGCCTTTTTTTTGGCCGGTTCTGTTAAATTGTATTTTTAAAAATTAAAAATGCATGTCAAGTATTGAAAATTACTATTATAGATTTAGATATAGAAAAAAAAAATTGAGTTCATTGTAAAAATTAAAAATACTTTAAAATATATATTCAATTCTTAAAAATGTAATTTTTTTAATAATGATTTAACGATCAAATTTAATGGAATCAGTAAAAAAAAAAACTAACATAAAAAAATTTTAGGTGAAAAGAATCAGATGATATATTTTTATTTTTGAGAATCTGCATGAATTTTGGGGTCTAACTCTGTAGCTTGGATGAAATTATTCCTATATTATATATTGTTTGAACAGCTAGCCTTTCCTAAAGGGCTCAGTTCAGCACCAGGAAGGGCGAGGGTGGCACCAAACAGCCCTGTTATTTTTGATGTGAGCTTGGAGTACATTCCAGGGCTTGAATATGAGGATTGACCTCATTATTATCATTCTTTTTCTTTTCTTTTCTTTTTTTTCTTTTATTTATTTCTGTTCATTTTCATGCCTTCGTTCATGTAAAAAACAAAAATTTAAATTTACGTCAATTTTCTCGTCATGTAATTTTTTTTTAATAATATCATGATGTAAATTGCTGTATGCTATGATATAAAATGTGAAACGAAAGATAATTAAATAAAAATAACTTTTATTTAAAAAACTTTTCTGAATATGTCGATATGAAGTTTTCTGAATTTTTATTTTCTTTTAGATTGTAAATTTTTTTTTAGATTTTTATTTTGAAAGACAGTAAAATGTCAAAGATGAATGTAAACATAACTTGTGTCTTTTTTAAAAAAAAAAAAAAAACTTGTCTTTTTAATAGGTCGGATGTAAACTTTTGTTTGAAAATGGGTGAATGAAAATGGATCTCATTGAAATATGGGTGATAATTACAGGCAATTTAATTGTGGGAGGGGGAAGAGACGGGAGAAAAGAGAATGAGAGAGCATTTTAGTAATTAATTTAATATAAAATATTTAAAGCTCAAATTTTAGTCATATTACATAAATTTTTTATTTTTATTATATTTTATTAAAAAAATTTATTATTTAATTTTAAATATATAAAATTATTTTTTTCAATATTCTTTACTTCATTAGATTAAAATTCAATGACTCAATTTTTTTAATTAAAATTTTAATTAGTCTTGATTTTCTTTGGATTTATTTTAATCGAAATCATTCTATTTTTTTTATAAATATATTAATTTTTTATCATATTTTTTTATATATTTATTTATTTATTTTAATATTTTTATTTTTATTATACTTATTTATTTTATTTATATATTTTTTATTTTATAGGTATTTTAGTATTATATAATGTTATTGCTCTTATTATTATTCTATATTAATTGTTTAGCTAATATTATTTAGAATTTTAAGGTTTGAAGGTAATATTAATTAAACTTATGATTTTAAAAATCTTTCAATATGACCCTTAAATTGATATTTTATTTGAATTAGGTTATTTTTTGTAAATTTTAATAAAATTTAAATTTAAATCAAAAATTTTAAATATTAAGGTCCCATTTGTTCGACCGTTAAAAATTAACTTGGTTTAATTTTAACTTAGTATATCACATTACACATAAAATTTAATATTAAAAATTAAATTTGTTTTATATTCTATACACATTACTAAAATAATAATTAACTTTATATCATATCACTCACATATCTAACATAATGACTAACTTTATTTCACATTTTTTATAATTTTTAATAAAAAATATTTCTATTTAAATTAATTTTAATTTTATTAAATTTATTCTTACAAATAAACAAGCCCTAAAAAACAAAAATACTGGTGCACATCTCTCACTTCTCTCACTACTTCTCCCTCCTGCAAGCAGTGGGTTGCCAACGCGGCCCTCCATGGCAACCAGTGTGACGGCGGCCATAGAGCGGTGCGGTTACGAGTGTCACAACGAGAAAAAATACTTGGATTTGGACGTCCGCACGTTCGGACCCCCAATCAGTGGGCGTCACGTGTGTCGGACCCACCTGTATGGCACACATGACGCCCACTGATTACGGGGTCCGAATGTGCGGACGTCCGAACCCAAGTGCAACTCCACAATGAGGCGATGGTGAGAAGGAATAGAGTATTTTAGTCCTTTTATATTTAAAAAATTTAATTTAAAAATAATTTACTTTAGAATTTATAAAAAAAAATTAATTGAAATAAAATATTAACATTAGAGAGCTTATTGAAAAAGATATTACTTTTAATTTTAGAAACTTAAATGATATTTATTCCTATTTTTTATATTAATTTTATGTTTAAAGGGACAGTGTTTTTTTTTTAGATTTTATATTAGTTTTAAAGAATTCATGAGTTATTTAGTCATAACTCATAGGTCCTAGTTGTTTAATCAGTTTAAAATTAATCTGATTAATTTTAATTTAGCATATCACATCATACATAAAATTTAATATTAAAAATTAATTTTATTATATATTAAATATATAATTCAAAATAAAAAATTAATTTTATTTCATATTATACATATATATTAAAATAATAACCAACTTACATCATATTTTTTACATATCTTAACATAATAATTAACTTTATTTCACATTATTTATAATTTTTTAATAAAAAAATATATTTTTATTTAAATTAAATTTTAATTTTATTAAAATTAAATTTTATAAATAAACAGATCCATAGCAATTTTCTTTGTTAGAATTTTATTAGTTTTAAAAGATTCACAAGTTATTTAGTCATAATTAACTCATAGTATTTTTTTAGGATTTGTAATAGTTTAAAGGATTAATGAGCTATTTAATCATAACTCATATATTTTAAGGTAAATTGCAGCTAAAACTCTAATATTGGAGAGAATATTTTAAAATTGGGATAATTTCCTGCATGTCACACCATTTAGTTTTATTTATGCTTTATTCATCCATTCTTAGTTAATTACACTATGCACGCTCAAAACATTACAAAATCTTACATACACACACTTGAGTTAAAACTTAATCAAAATTTATTTGAAAAAAAAATATTCTGTTAGTAAATCATTAAAATTATATTTTTACCCTTAATAGTATATATTTTTCTCTTCCTCAATGCAACACTAAAGCGCTGATTTGTCCTAAAATTAATTCACGTTGCGGATATCTCCTTCCTTTGCCTCCACCTAAACATTAACTTTTTAGGATTTTCACTCAAAATATATTTAAATATTCTTAAAATAATATGATGAAAGGATCAGATTTTTGGTAATCTAACTATAGTTAGGTTATTGAAAAATTATAATTACTCGTTATAATAGAAATAAGTTAAAATGTGTGTATGTAAGATTTTATAATGTTTTGAGTGTGCATAGCGTAATTAATTAAGAATGGATAGATAAGGCATAAATAAAACTAAATGATGTGGCATGTAGGTAATTATCCTTTTAAAATTTTGCAAGAGATGTATCTTTAGGATTTTTTTTTTTTTTTGGATAAATTATCTTAGGAAATTAAGACAATAGCAAGTAAGCCTCCAGATTAACTCTCACCTTTTTATAGTCTTTTTTTTTTACTAGAGTCATTCAAATTAACATAATATGTTGAAAAATTATTATTTTTTAATATCAAAAATACCCTTACATTCTATTTAAAATACATGCTCAGCCTCCGAAATTTGAGTGCAACTTATCACAGCAATATATTGCTAATGATTCTCCCCTTCACCACCACTTCTCCTAGTCCTTATAGAAAATCTAATTCGCGCTACACTGTCTATGTTTTCTTCTACCTCCACTCTCTCCTCCTTATTGCCGGCATCTGGCTTCAAATCAATCAAGCACAACTTTCTTCTATCTCTCTTCTCTCTATATATATTTTTCTCCGTTATCATCGGCATCCTCACCACCTCAGCTCTGCCGTACTCATCTTATTCCTCAATAACTCCGACTTCAAGAGCGGCCCCAGCAACTCTTCATCATCTTCATCCTCGCCATCTCCCTCGTCTTTCTCCTCATCCCGTGCCTCTCTATCTCCCTCTTCCTTCTTTACCCATCCCATCAATTTTAATTTAATTTTCTAATTTTTTATTTTAAAATTCTTTGAAATTTGAAATTTAAATTTCAAAAACTTCTTCTCAGTCTTATGTATAGATTTTTTAAAATAGTATAAATTTCTATTTTTAGTTTTATAAATATTTTCTTTTATTAACTTATGAATACTTTCATTTTTTACAGTGTATAATTTTTTTAAATATTTGAGATTATAAATAGTTTAACTAGAAATACCAAATTTCAATTCTTATTTTAAAATTTTTAACATTTCTAGATTTTTGAAATGACAAAAGAATTTTAAATTTATAAAAATTTTAAATTCTTTATGTTAAATTTTTGAAAAGGAGAAAGTGACAGTGTTAAGGGAGAGTTTGTATATTAAATATTTTTTTATTTAAAATTTTAAATCTATTTATTTAAAAATTTTAGAAATTTAATTTTTTAATTTTGGAATGTTGAAATATTATTTGGTAATAAATGGCAAACATGTCTATGAGATTTGGCATTGCAAATAAATATTCAGTTACACAAGGTCTTTTTTTCGAGATTTTAATGAATTGACGTCAAAATTAATATCAACATTATTTCTTGCAAAATTTTAAATGTTAGTATTTTGTTTACATTTTTTAATTTGCACAAAAAGGTAATTTTATATTCGGTACACAAAATAAGTTTGATTATATGATTCAAATTTAAGATCTCACCAATAACCACATAAACTCGTTTCTTATTGGAGCGTGAGAGAACACATGAAAGGTCACATTTGATAAACAGGAACTTTAGGTCAATTTCAAAATTTGTATGCGATAGGAAGAAAATAAGTTTGCTTTATTAAAAATTATCTAAAATATAAATAAAATTAATAACTGTATTAATGTAGAATATGAAATATTATTATTTTTTATATTAATGCTTGTAGGTTATGATACATAAAATTTTTATTGTTTTAAAAATATAAAAATTATATTTTTAGGACTTATTTAGTTAGAGAGTTATTTTTGAATATGAAAAAAAAAATATTAACTTACAAATTAGATGAGAAATAAAGTTATTTTAATATTAAAAAATCTGTATTAATGTTTAAATTTATGATAAATGTGATATAAAATTAAATTTTAATATTAAAATTTGTGTTAAATATAAAATAAAATTATTAAAATTAATTATTAATTTGACTTTTTTTAAGATATGAACAAGGCCTCAGAGTCATGGCAAATTTTATGATTTGCCAAAACTTTTGGCCAAACATTCTAAATGTTAAAGCTAAAATGTTCGTACAATTTAAAATTACATAATAATAAGAAAGAACCTTTTATATTATTATTTTAATATAAAATTAATATTGTGTCATATTTTGTATAACTTTTAAAACTTTAATTAATTTTATTTTATATCATATATATATATATATATAATTTTATGTATAACTAATTTATTATATTTTTTGTTATATATGTATTTTAAAAAATGAATTTTTTGTAAAAAAAATTTACTAAATTTCAAATAGGAAGTCAAATGTCAATGCTTAGTACTTGAATTGTAACCTCTATGAATTTCAGTTATATAAGTTTTACACTCATATGTTACATACAAAAAATATTTATATTTGAATTTTACAATTTTTATTATGGAGTTATAGTTATGATTAGAATAAGGAATAATGGTAGTTAAGTTTCTCTAATTTAATTTATGTGCAATTAGATTTCTTTAATTTTTAAATAATCAAATAAGTTTTTTAGTTTGAGATAATGTGCAAATTAATTTTTTAATATTAATAAAAAGATTCAATAGAAAATATTTTTTCTAGTCAATAAATTAATGCCACTAATTTAAAAATTAAATTAATATTTTAAATAAAAATAAAATTCAAATTAACTTATTAATTACAAAAAATATTTTTTATTAAGTAATTTAATTAATATTGAAAGACCTATTTGAATTTTACTTCAAATGAAAAGACCTCTTTTAGTTAATTACTAGAGGGATGTAATTACATATCTGAAATTAGAGAAATATATGAAAATTGCTCCATTTATAACTACTAATATCATATATAATTAAAAAATATTTAATTTAATATTATTAAATTACATTATTTTTAAGTAATAATTTTTTAATTTTTTAAAAAAATATCATCAAATTAAATAATTAAATTATTCAAATCATATGATGTAAAATAATCAAATCCCCTTAAATTATTTTATTGTATATGTTCTAGAAGCTATTTTATTATATATTTTAACTGAAATAATGGCTTATATATTAATAGAATTTTAAATATTATTTACGGATTATTTCATTTATAAATTTAAATTATGAAGCAGAGTAAATTTAAAAAAATATAAATATTTAAAATTTTGAGCAGGATTCATGAATGGTCGAACTTTTTTTTTAAGGACAAGGTGCAGCTAATTTTTTTATTATTTATTTTTGGGCAAATTTCACTCAAGTCTTTGAGTTTAAGAGTTATTATCACACAGGTCCATGTTTTTTAAATTATAG
>JAEMOT010000443.1:58897-72912 GCA_019297695.1 Apostasia ramifera | reverse complement strand
CGGCAGGGTCGTGCGGCTGCGCGAGGCCGCTGAAGGCGGCACGGCTGCCGGATCTGTGGAGATTGGGAGGGTAAGGATATAATGGTAATTTTGTATAGTTTTTTAATAATAAAAAAATAAAAAAAGGACCCATATGATAATTTTTGAAAACTTAGGGACCCTGATAATATAATTTTAAAAATATAGACTTTTGTGATAATAATCTTTAAACTCAGAGATCTGGGTGAAATTTGCTCTTTATTTTTTATTCACTATGTGCCATTTTTTTTATTTTTTATTTTATTTTATTTTATTTATTTTTTTATGGAAAAGGTGCAACTAATTGATTGCTCGATGTATGTAACCGACATCTACAGCGGCTCAACCAACCAGTTACATTTCGGCGAACTCTCCCAATTTGTTTCTCTCTCTCTCCGAACTCCGAACTCCGAACTCCGACAACTCCAACTCTTCCAACCCCCTCCCTCCGTCCCTCTCTCTCACATGAAGCAGGCCGGCGATCTTCCCACGGTAGTCACTGTAACCTTCGGTCGGAGCTCCTTCGTCGGTCGATCCCTTGTCGACGCGCTCCTCCGCAATGACCACTTCACCGTTCGGGTGGTCGACCCTGTCCCCGCTTCTGATAGCAAGCCCTATCCAGGTCACTTGCCCCAATCTGATCGCGCCGTATACTACGATGTAGACATCCGTCATCGTTCCCCATCGCTCTACGAGCCCTTCACCGGCGCGGCTGTTGTCTTTCATGTTGACCCCACGGCCGCAGCACTTCAGTCGCCGTCGGTGCCTGCCTCTGACTTCCATCGCCTCCATCTCCTCGTCGTTCAAACTACCAGAAACGTGATTGCGGCGTGCCGGGAGTGCGGGATCCAGCGGCTTGTGTATGTCGGCTCCGCCGACGCAGTGGTCGGTGGAGAGAGTGAGGTTTGCTGCTGGGATGAGTCGGTGGCGTATCCGGAGAGGGTTAGGCTTTTTAATTTTTTTAATGCGTCTGTCTAGGTTGGATATAACTGACATTGGAGATTTTTTATTGCTTGTAATTGATTATAGATTTGATGATGTGCAGTTTGCGGATAGAAGGAACGAGTTGAGGGCTCAGGCAGAGGCGCTAGTACTCGGCTCGAACGGGAAGAACGGAATCTTAACTTGTGCTCTGAGGGTGAGCAACCCATTTGGGCCGGGGGATGGGATTATGGTGCCGTCTCTTGTGGAGGGAGCCAAGGAAGGGTGGGCGAAGGTATGGAAGTAAGCCTTTTTCTCTTTTGTGCTCTGCCTGCCTTTGATGCTTCTTTTCTTGCAAAATTATTTCAAGACTGTTGACTTAGAAATCTGTTAACCCTGACGAACGAACGAGATCTCACGTCACGGACTCATCCCAGAAAGCACTAACCAGGTGTCAGCTGGAAACTGAAAAGAGGGAGAGAAAACAGTAATAGTTTTAGTTGGTAATGAGGAAGAGAATGAGGAAGAGCAAGTTTTAGTTGGTAATCCCAGTTATGAAAAAATCACGATGCACTGTTTGGACTGATTAAAGTTCCACTATCACCTTCAGTGTTCCTTGTGAGGGCTTACAGTGGTTACGAGAAGAGGGCTTTGCAAGGATTCAATAACCCCTTAAAGTAAGAAAAGTAAGAAGAGTTCTTTTTTGAGGAGCTAGCACTTTTTAGAGGGTATTTTCTTTTGTGTCTTTTGATATCTCTTCTTTCAATGTCCAGAACCCTTTCTTGGTGTGCCCATATTCATAGGCATGTGGATGCAATAGTGCTGTGGTCGAGTTTTACTTTTCTAGAATGGTTGGGAGAAATGCAATTTGACTAGAGTATTTGAGGGAGATGATGTGTTGGCCTGACTTAGTGGGATAAAGGCTTGGTTTGTTGTTGTTGTATTTGAGGGAGATGATTTTTCACAATCATAAGCCTTTTCGTAACCACGCCCATGTCATGAATGATTTGAAATCATCGTGCTAGGGATGGGCATGATGTGGGAGCAGCTGATTGCTGGGGCACTGTGAAAGCTTGTAACGAGAATTTGGAGATAGTTATAGCCGAAACCTCGATAGTGAGTTTACAATGCCATGCATGTTGGTTGTTGGATTCTCTGTTCTTCCTCTTAAGCCTGTTAGGTACATATCTTACTAAGCACCCTCATTATTGAGTCACGAGATGGTAAGCCTCCTTGCCAATGTAGGTCCCTAAGCTACCGAGAAATTATTACATCCAGATGGAGCGCCATCTGGATGCCAATCAGAGGCCGCCACGTGTGCAATACAGGTGAGTCCGGGTACACGTGGCGGCCTCTGATTGGCATTCGGATGGTGCTCCATCTGGATGTAATAATTTCTCCTAAGCTACCTCATTATAGAGAAATTATGAGGTAAGCTTTTGGATTGCCCTAATGACTTGATGGTTTTGGTGAAAGATGAGCTGCCACATCATACATTTTTTTATGAGGTAACTGATCGTTCTTAGTCATACTGCAATATGTCATGGTAGATTTTTAGCCTTCCTTGTGCCTTTAGGACAGTAGCTTCTTTTTGTTCTGCCCCATGTATGGTTAAGATGGAGCCCCCCATTTCTTTTGGAGTTAACAAAGACATTTTAGAAATTTTGTTGATGCCACTATCTCTAATTCATAAGACTGAGAAATGTCTCATGTTTTTTTTTTCTTTTTTGTTTTCTGATTTGGATTATATAGTTTGACTGCATTCAGCTTTATTCTGCATATTTTTTCTTTTGATATAGTTTCCGAATTCATGAGATCCTCTATCATTAAAAGTTCTTTATAGCACAACAAATAAAATTTTGACACACCTTCATTGAGATTAGGGGCTAACTTGAGGCAGTGGTTCGTCGCAGCTTGGAGATACCCCTAGTACAGATTTATTGATTACTTCTTGTAGGGGAGGGGAACTAAGTCCTCAGTTTTGCGGCATAGATTTTAATCATATGCTCATTAGACCTGTTCTTGATGTCCTTGGTTTCTTACTTGGTTCTTCCTGTGCTTTATTTGAAATAATACTTCTGATTTGCTAATGTCATCATTTTTTATGTGAACTTGATGTGAGCAAATCATATTTAGATGTCCTTATTCAGCTTTCCCCCTTTCTGCAAATAATTTCTATGTACATATGTGCCATGATTTCAATCGAAGTTTCTCATTTCTCGTGTTAATCAAAATCTTTTAATTTCAGTTTATCATTGGAAGAGGTGACAATTTATGGGACTTCACATATATTGAGAACATGGTGCATGCTTGCATTTGTGCAGAGCAGGCTCTTAGGTTAAAAACTTCCTTGGTTTCCGGAAGGGTATTATTTGCTGTCATTGTTCATATTGATTAATTTGATTTATTTTTCCTGCAGATAGATTGATTGCATTTTTGATTTCAATTTTACTTTTCAGCCTTTTTTCATTACAAATCGCGAAAGCATCCTGTTTTGGGACTTTATATCTAACATACTGGAAGGCTTGGGATACCAGAGGTGAGCTGTAAGTTTTATTCTTATTTTTCTGTTTGTCCTGACATAAGGTTAGGCAAATAGGCGATTCCAATTTATGAATCTAATGAATATTATTTCATTTATTCATCCATACTTCTACTGGAGTTTTTGTGGATATTGTGATTTTGAACTTCTAAGAAATGTTCTTCTCATGTCCCAATAGACTACTTGGAAAATGCATGCTCGTAGGCATGGTTGTTCTGGCGCTAGTGCCTTGGTGCATTAAACAATAAAGTGATGCTGATTCATTGGAGGGAAAAAGAAATTTTGATTATTTGATTATTAAAGGGTTTAATAGTTTCCTTTTCTTATTTAGAATATTAATAAAGAGGAACTACTCTATTTTATTCTTTTTCCTTTTAAGTGTTTTAGTTGTTTAATTAAGCATGTTATTTTATTATTATTATTTTTTAATCAACAATAACAAAATTCTTATCAAAAAAAACAATAACATAGCCTTTATATTACTAAGTAGGGTTAGCTACATGAATCCTTTTTTACTATTGCATTCTATTAAATGACAACTCTTTATTTAGCTCCGAATATGTAAGACTGTTTTTTATAATTTCTTGTCATATTTTTTTCGGTTTTACATTTCTTCCTTTGTACATAGGCAAAATCTAATGACTTAACTCTTTTTACTAGAGCTTCTATGCCTATCGGCCCGCAATTAATATTTCCAAACTATTTAAGCTTAGTCTCTTTTTGAGTTTATCCTCAATTAAGACTACTTCAACTTTTTCACGGATTAGCAATCTTAAAATTATAAGCTAAGGGAAACTCTAAAATGGTTTTACCCTTCTCATTAGTCTCTCTAAAATCATACCTACCATAAATGCTATTAAATTCCTTAGCAACACTTTCAACATTTCAATTTAAATATTCTCTACTAAATATTCTTTTCTTTTAAGATATCTCTTGTATCAATTTTTCTAAATTATTCTAAATTTTTTTTTATATTCGCATTCAAATATACTTAGGAAGGCATACACATTTACAATATTTATAGTCATTCTATTGATTATAATTTTTAAAACTATAATTTTATCATTTCTTTTGTGTTTCATTACATGATCTTTCAAACTCTTATCTAAAATTATATTCACTCAATTTCTACTTCTATTCTTACCTAAATACCAAAACTTGAAGCTTAAGCTATTAATTTTTTTTTATTTTCTTTGTCATTTATTTCGTTTGTTGAAAGTGCAAAATATTAATTCTCTTATGAATCACTATATTTAGTAATTTCATCAATTTACTAATCAAAGTCTTTATATTCCAAGTATTTAGTCTTATCTTAGTGTCTTGGACTAGTTTTTTTATCTTCATCTATCCACAATGTGGAAACCCTTGCTTACTTATAATTATACCCTAGCGCAATGTAATGACCCTTACACATTTTTTATTGTATTCAAAGAATATAGCGTGATACTTCCAGGAAACGCCCTACCTCTGACGTAATTGCTTAAAGAATTCATGCCATGTTTGTTCGATAAGTTTTACGTGTGCTTCGACTGCCTAATACAATCCTCCACGTTTCTCATATGAGATTTACAACCTAAAAGGAATGTGTTATATTTTAATCATTTAGGTTTAATGCATTTCTTTTTCATTGATTAGGCAAAAATTTTATATATGGCCTCATTAATTTTGTGTTTAGCAGATTGATGAATGAATAAAATATTTCTTCTCTAAATTTTGTTTCCCTCCTCTTTTTTGTCTTCTTCTTCAACTTCTTCCACCTCTTCTATGTTCCTCTTTCTTCAATGTTCTCATCATTTGCTATCTCTCTTCTATCTTCTTTTTCATCCATTTGCTCGCTCTTTTATTTCCATCCTTCTTCATTAATTTACATTAATTGGTATTAAAGTTTAAAGATCTACTATTTACTTGTTCCCTCGATAGCACTGCCTAATTTATGAAGTTTCAGGACGACACCGAATTGACAGTACGTGGATTTGACTAGTAGTACACTTCCATTATTGGGTAACTGACATGTTAGCTCGTGGCCACGCACTCTCTTGCAGCACCGAGGCTGCCAGAAGTGCCACACCTTCATTGCTTCGACTGCCTGTAACACTTGTTCGACAACTGTGCATTGACAGCAGCTGCATGCCACAGCTTGCAGTCCCATTGTAACATTATGAACTTTAATTATCAATAATTATTATATTTTGAAGCTATTAAACTTGTTTAAATAATTTAATGCAAATAGTTGTATTATATAAGTGATAAAATACAGTTAGATAATGTATTTGAATGGTTGATATATTAATACATTGAATCTGGATTGAAATTTATTTGATAAAAGGATCCTTTTGGAATCAAAAAGGATTTAAATAAAATGAAAAGGAATTAATTATAAATATATTTGGATTCATTTAAAATGATAAAGGATCTATTACTAAGGCTTTAGAAAGTCTTAGATTTATTTTAAATTAAGGACCTACAAAATATAATTAAACTTGAATGTAAGACATTGGAACGGTTGGGGGGATTATTTTGTAATTACTTGAGGATTAGCATGGTCGATGGTGGTCACTGCTCTTCCTTCTCTCTGCTGTGAAATAAACAGAGTGAGAGATTTCTGTCCATTTTTCTCCCTCCACCTCCATTCCTTGGTCTTTCTCATTCCTTCATGGCGTGCATGGCAAGCAATCTGGTGGCCTGCAACAGCCAAGGTGAGCTTTCTTTCTTTCTTTTTCTCTTTTCATCTTCATTTTCTGGTGACTTGAGGTGGTCAGTTGCCTTGGTCAGCTAGGCTCGGGAAGAGAAGAGAGGGCAAGAAATAGAGAGAAAAGGAGAGAGGGAAGGGAGAAGTAGAGAGGAGAAGAAGAAGAGAGGGGGAGGTAGAGACCATGGCCCCGGCCATGGTAGAGGGCTGGTAACCATGGCTGGCTAGCCACCCAGCAAGGTCTGGGAGGAGGGTAGAGAGTGGGTAGAGAGAGGTGAGAAACATTGCTTTAATATTTTAATTATTAATCCATTGTTCTGCTTGCTGAGAATGAAAATTAATCCAAAATCAACAGAGTTTAGGTTCTGTTGAAGATCTGATTAAGTAGAATGGAAATCAGAGAGAGATTAGACGGACAGAGAGAATTATATACGTATGATATATATTTGTACATATATAGTTTAATATATTTGTATGTCAGAAGCAGAAATTATTAAGTTATGGTGAAACTTTATAGCTATTTTGTATCTAGGGCAAACTTGAGAAAATTATTGAAAATTGTGGCTTTGGGATAAATCAACTCGAAATTAAGGTGAAGGGAAAATTAAACTTGTATGATTTGATTGATGTATTAATCTCTGATTTATTTACAACATTTGTTATTATTCATTCACTTGATTTGGATGAAAATAGCTTTCTTCATTGTGGTTATGATGAATTGTCAGACCATGTTGATGCTGGTTGTTAAATTATACATGATGATTGATATTTGATTGAATTGATGTTGTTTAAATATGAGAGCTTGATATTAAGCTGAAGCTACTTAATATTGTTGCTATTTTATTGCAGAATATTGATGCCAAATACTCATTCCACCATTATAAAATAGCAGTGCGTTGCTACTGAAAATATTTAGCAATTTAAGTGATGTTATGACATTGAAAAGGAGTGATATATTGGAAAATATAAAAAATATAGAAGTGGGAGTACCTGAAGTCATTGTCAATCCTTAACTTTAGCTATTGATATTGAGATTGATACCATGATTTTACTGATGGAAACATTTTCGTTGCACCACTAATGAAAGTAAGTTCTCGATTGTTGAGTATACAGTACATGGGCTTTCTCATTGCATCATTGATGAAAATAAGTCTCTGAGTGGCCATAAATTGATACTAACATTGAGCCAAACTTCGATACAACTGCGCTGTGGCACGAGACCACATTTCCGTCCACGTGTTCAGTGCTTGCATCGAGGCACCACCTGCACCTATTTCTTCTAGCCTAGCCTTCAGACTCGTCTTCATTCGCTCCCTCAAGCCCATTCCTTTATCATTCAACTAGACCTAGCAAGAAAAGGGTCTCAGTTCAGTTGCCTCTAATGAGCCTAGTCTTCAAGTTCACTTTAATTTAGACTCAATTGAACTTAAATTGCATTTGGAGGTTCTTTCACTTTAAATTAAGATTTTATTTATCTTATTTGGTAATTTAATAATAACGATGAGTTCTTTTTTTAGCTCATAAATTAAAAAATGATAATCTTTATTTATTTTAACTCGATTAAAAAAAATCATGTTTTTATATATTTGAAAAATTTACGTACAATACACTGAAATTTGACAAAATTATATGTTTCACACCATTTTGTAAAAAAAATTGTTAAACAATTTTGTGATATATTCTCATGGACTTTATCCTATTATATATGGTTCAACTCCATGATAAAAGTTTTAATCTTACCATGTAAAGTTGAAATGCATTTCACTAATCAATGAAAACTAAAATTTAATCTTACTGTTTGGTTGTAAGGTTAAATTTAACAAGGTTAAAATTAAACTTGGATAGAGATATTTTTTTATTAAAAGTTGTGAATGATGTTCAATAAAATTAGTTATTATATTGGGATATGTGGGGGATGTGATATAAAGTTAGTTATTATGTTGGGATATGTGAGGGATGTGATATAAGTTAGTTATTATCTTAGTAATGTGTGTAGGATGTGAAATAAAGTTAATTTTTAATATTAAATTTTATGTGTGATGTGATATGTTAAGTTAAAATTAAACCAGGTTAATTTTTAACTTGGAGACAAACGGGGCCTTAGAGTTTAGAGTTAGGGTTTTAAATTTTGGTTTATAGTTTTAGGGATTAGGATTTCGAGTACAAAGAGATTTGCACTTTAATTTTAGAAATCAATGTGAAATATGTAATTTTCTCAAATTTTGGTGTATTATATGTAAGTGCCCCATTATATTTTTTATTAAAAAAATGATATTATCTCATGAAATTAATAAAACGAGTTATTTTCATATTTATTCAGAAATTCCTTATAAACCATATCTTGCTCAAGTTTACCAATTCTGTCGTCAGTCTTTTGATGTGTATTATAATGAATATTCTATATGTTATTGTTGCCTAGATATTGCATTTCAACCTCTCGCATAAACCAAAACCCCAATGGACAATTGTAAATAAGAAACGCTAACTCTATTCCTCATTGACAATAGGTGTAATATCCCATGCATCATCTAAATTATGTTTGAATGAGATTGCTATAAAATATAAAAATAATATTGATTATTAGTCTGAGGTTACGAAAACCTTTTAAACCCAATTGATTGAAACTAATAATTGTTAGACCAATATGATGTTACTAAATCTAATGTCAAAGATGTCGTTGTATATATGAAGACAATCCTTCGGCTCCATTCATCACAGTATTTTATTTGATTTTACTAATGATTCATCTTTTATGGTTTTGGGATGATGAAGATCAATAAGAAGCTTTAGTTGAGATTGACAAGGTGTTTGAAAAGGATATAACTGGAAATGTTGAAATAAATATCAAACAAGCTTTTGTTGTCTTACCCTCTCACACAAATCATTCATTCAACCTCTATCATTCAAGAATTTGGACTTATACAAATCTATTTGAATTGTTTTGTGAACTAAATAGTAATCTTAATTTAAATGTGAAAGACCAGTTATCTAACCAAAACAAACTTAAGCCTCTATTTGGTCTAGTCTCACTTTTGTGGGAATTGTGGCATTGAAAGCTTCTTAGGCCCCATGATACCTTGATGAAATTAACATGATTCTTAATGAGGATACCTTATTAGTTAAGACTGGAAGTGGGTTGGATTTTATCCCAATCAGATATTTGAGCCAAAAACATAGTTAATTGGATACATTTTTTTTACCATTTACACAATCTATTATTTTTTTCTAGGTCAAATCACGGTTTGACCATGATCCAACTCAACTAAGTCACCATAGATAATTTAGTTTTTGCCAAAGGTTCATCCACATCTGTGTATGTTTTCTTAAGTGTCTTTTCTAAAATAAAATTAGGAAACCATATTTCCATAGTATTCAAATCATTCCTCTTCCCTTCTTGTATCCAAATCAGTAAATCTTTCCGACTACAACACCTCACCACTTTACTAAAACACATTGTTTTCCTAACAGATACTAATCGTCGCATTATTCATCAATAAGTAAAATACTAGAATACATTTTGGAAAAGAGATTTAATGAATTTTCAGTTATTAAAATAATATTAGCCTCATAAATAATATATCAATCATTTGCTTTGAAATAAATTATTGTATATATGAAATATTGTTTGTATTTGTGCTTAGCACTAATCCGACCAACCTAGGATCTGACTCGACCCATTTATGGGCCTATTATCAGTACGTCTTTTGAAAGTACGTTTTCATAGCTACATGTCATAGTAGAGTTTTCTACAGCCAAAGGAGGATGATGTGAAAACAATGTAAACAAAAAAGACGTACTTTCATTGTTCAATAACAGATCTAATAGCTTTGACTTGTTTGATTGGATGATTATCAGAAATATTTTATGTTGAGTTGGTAGGTTGAATTCTTCACCATTTTGGGCTAATTTGATTTTATTGGAGATTTTGAACTGATTTAGGAACACAAAGTATTCATATTTTGGCCGATTAGATTTTATTTTTGTTTTTTTCTATATTTGCTTTAGAGATATTTGGTATTTATATTTTATATTTTTATTCCATATTTTCTAATTTAAGTGTAATGAGGGTTTCTATAATGACCTCTCTATTATTGTAATAACTAAACATTGAAGAATGCTAAACTTTTGGTTGAGTCTAACTTGTTTTTGTGATCAATATCTTGGATAGGAAAAGGTAAGGATCTTGGGTGAGAAGCTCTTAAATCTAGTTATCCTTGCTAGAATGCTTGATTTCCTTCCTCACCATTTTGTTGATGGCAGCTTTGGTTTTCCCATTTTCGACTCACTAGACTAATCCACACACGAACCCTCACTATCGACTTAGCTTCCCACATCTTCGTCTACCGCGTCCGCGAGCCCACCTTTGAGCCCATGTTGATGCCCTATAAAGCCCTGCACTCTGCAGGAGTGGCATTACCCCTCTTTGCTACTCTCACTTTTGGGATCACGTGGGACCACTTAAACCTGATACATTGCGATGTGAAATTTAGTCCCCAACTTCACTGGCCATGTGCCCTTATTTTAACATTACATTGATTGTACAACACTTGTCGTGTTCCAAGCTTGCCTACCATACGTGCCTAATAATCCATGAGAATCCTCTCACGGGATGACTACCATGAGCGCATGAACCCAAATTTGCACAGCTTTCTACTTCAATGGATTAGCCACTTTGCACTGCTTTCCACTTGGTCAAGCCGAACATAGCCCAAACCTCAAATCTGGTCCATTTGGCTAAGATCGAAACTCTGCTTGAATATCTCTTCAGTTTGAGGTATAATTCCATCAATTTAAAATCATAATTGATTACTCGTATTCAATTAAAATTGTCTTTAAGAAGGTTGTCTGTTTGGCTTTAAGAGATCAAAAATTCAATTGCAAGAAAATTGTTGATAGATTTAATCTTGAAACTCCTATTTAATCTAAAACTCTGGCTTTGCTTTATCTTAATTGAATTTAAATAATGTGTTTATCTAATTTGATAAATTCTTATTTATTAATAGAATAATTTAATTTTAATTATAAAATGATTTAATTTGTTGGATTTAATTTCTTATTTTTCATATAGATATAATTTGAAAATAATTGTATTTAATTTCGCTAATTACCAATGAAAATTATTAATTTAAAAATTCACACATCATTCTCGTTTCCTCCTACATTAAATTAAATTGGTATCAAAGCTTTATTTTGGGTAAGGCATCTTTTTTGATATTTTATTCATCTTAGATATCATTTTATATTTGCATTAATTTAATAGCTTATTTTGATTCGGGCATTTGATTTCACCCACTTACACTTTGTATTTAGGTTGGTTTGACAAACTAAAAGCTTTCGTTTCTAACATCATTTTATATCTGCATTTATTTAATAGCTCATTCTGATTAGAACATCTGGTTTTACCCACTTACATTCTGCATTTAGGTTAGATTGACAAAGGGATAGCTTTCTTTTCTGACATCATTTTATATCAGCTTTAATTTAATAGCTCATTCTTATTAGAGCATTTGGTTTCACCCACTTAAACTTTTCATTTAGATTGGATTGACAAATTGAAAGCTTTTTTTTTGACATTAGATGTAGGTTGGATCGTACTGGCCATTCTAGGATCCCACCACCACAAAGTTGATCTCTTTACGTGTGGGGAGAGTTGGTGGGGAAACCATTCCGCACTAGGTTTAGTTTAAATGGGTGTTACATTTGACGATTAAGATGAGTTCACATTACTTTGATTTGTTTGATGGAAGATCATCAGAGACATTTTAGATTGATTTGGTTGATTCAAGATCTGTATTTTCTATTGATTTGATTTATTGAAGATTTTGAACCAATTTAGGGTAAATTGGATATTCACTCTGTTTTGGTTAATTTGTTGTTATTTTTATTCTTTTTTATATTTGCTTTAGGGATATTTAGTATTCTTATTTTCAATATTATTCTTGTATTTTCTAATTTCAATTTAACAAGACTCTATATAAAAGGCTTTCGTTATTGTAATATTTAGACATTGATGGATAATAAAACTTTAGGTTGAGTGCAATTTAATTTTTTGAATTGACGTGTTAGATAGGAAATGGTCAAGATCTTGGTTGAGAACTCCTCAAACCTAGTTGTCCTTATTGTGTGGAGAAACACTATTAGTTTCTTCCTTGGCATCCTATCAACAATCATCTTAGTCATCTAATTTTTGTACCGTCAGGCCGGCGCACCCTTGAATCCCTATTCTCGACCTACCCTTTAATAACTCTATTTGCAGCGAGGTCACCTTTGAACCTGCACCGATGCCTTAGATGAGTTGTGCTTCCCCCTTTCTTCTTCCCATCCTCTTGCTATTTCATCTAACACCTCGTAATGCGAACCCAAGTCCTCCAACCGTGCATCAATTGTCCTTGGCATCACAGTGGTCATACTATGCTTGTGCATGTGTTCAAAAGTTCCCAACCTAGTGCCAGTCTCTTGAATATCTACGAGTACACTCTTGTGGGATGATTATTGCGAGCGCACGATCCAGATCTACATGACTCCCATAGAGTGGTTACTTTGCGCTTGTTTTCATTTTGTCAATCTAGATAAAGCTCAAGTTTCCTATTTAGCTAGGCCCAAGACCCTGTTTGAGCATCTATTTGATTTGGGATATATTTTCATTGAATTGAAATTATAACTGATTGCTCAGATTCAATTAAATTTGTTTTTAACATGATTATTCATTTGGCTTTAAATTGAGAGACTATAATTTCAGTTGTGATATAATTACTAGTGGATTTGATTTCTAGAACTCCTTTAAATTATAAGCTTTGGATCTATGTTACTTGAATTTAAATAATAGCTTAATCTAATTTGATATGTTTCTTAGTTAATTAATTTAATTTTGATTTTAAAATAATTTATTTTGCAGAATATAGTTTCTTTCTTATCATGTGGTTTGTTTGTTTGTAAATGTTAATTTTAATAAGGTTGAAGTTTAACTTAAATGATGATATTTTTTTATTAAAAATTGTGTATGATGTGAAATAAAGTTAGTTAATTTTTTACAGCAATTTTTAAGACTTCCTCTTTATGGTTCTCTTTTTCATGTTAGATGTGCATGTCATATAATTAACTTATGTGTTTCTACTGCTTTTAATTCCGAACATTTAATTATCGATAAATTTAAGCATGTTGCAAAATGGATTCGTTTAAATTCAAATGTTAGGCGTGAATGGAAACGTGTTTGCGTAAGTGCTGGAATAAATTGTGTAAAATTTTCATTACCTGTAGAAACTAGATGGAATTCACTCCATCGTTTGTTCGAATCACTTTTACCGTACGAAGATTTGCTAACTGCTTTTTACAATTCATATACACTCAATCATGATCTTCAATTACATTCTTATGATTGGATTTTTTTAAAAAAGGTTTTTGAATTATTGTTCATTTTTAAGGAGTCTACTGAAAATTTTTCAGATTGTTATTATCCAACTTCATCTATTTTTCTGCCTTATATTTTTCAAATGTTTCAAAAATTTGTAGAGTTTAAATCAGATCCAATTCTAAAAACTTTTGTTGCTGATATGGAATTAAAATTTAGAAAATATTGGGAAAAAATTTCACTTTTATATTCAATAGCTGCTATTCTTGATCCTCGTCAGGGAACCGAAGCTATTGAAGCTTTTTACGCGGAATATTCTGATTTCTTGGGGAGTAATACTGATGCCTAAAAAGCATCAGTTTTTACAACTCTCCAAGAGTTGTTTTCTCTTTANAATCAGCATTTTCCACCACAGGGAGAATAGTAGGAGATTACAGAAGTAGTTTGTCTCCTACAATCCTTTGCATGCTTACCTGTCTACAGGATTGGTTTGTTGT
>JAEMOT010000443.1:37245-58828 GCA_019297695.1 Apostasia ramifera | reverse complement strand
ACCTAACCGGTTCCGGACCAGATCCGGAACCAGTTGGAACCGGACCGGAACCGGTCCGGTCTGGTCTGGTAACCAGCCCTACTGTTACCGATCCGATTTCAAGTCGAGCCAATACCGGCTCGAAATCGGATTGATCACATTTTGATCGACTCGAAATTGACTCGAGCTTGATTTGTTCGACTTCGAGCCGGCTCGAGTCAATTCCAATCGACTTCGAGCTAATTTCGATTCATTTTCGAGCCGGCTCGAAAACAAATTAAATCTCAATTTTTTTTAAGCCGATCTTGAGCCGGGTAAGCTTAACTCGATCCGGCTCGAGATCAGCTCAGTTTATAATATGTATATATTATATTTAATGTATATTATATGCATATATTATATATATGTATTATAATATAAAATGTATTTTAATTAGAGTCGATTTCCTACCCCGGCTCAAAATCGGCTCGAAGTTATTACCGAGCCGAACTTTTGGCTCGTTAGTGGCTCATTTAGACCGACTCGATTTCGATTCGATCTAAAATCGATTCAATTTTCGATCGATTTTCGATCTTCGATCCATATTAATACCCCTAGTTGGGATATATGAAGGATGTAATAAGTTATTATTTTGGTTTGTGTTTGGGATGTGAAATAAAGTTAATTTTTTATTTTAAATTATATGTATAATGTGAAATATATTTACTTTTTAATATTAAATTTTGTGTGATGTGACATGCCTGGTTAAAATTAACTAGCTTAATTTTAATCTTGCTAAATAAACAAGCCTGTAAATATGTTTTGGAGATTAATTGCGTTTAACTGTGACAATTGTTAATTAAAGTTACTGATTTGAAAACTGCGCCAACAGCTGTCTTTGCTTTCATTGAAAAGTTATTCTTTTTTGTTTTGAAATGTCTATTTATTTTATTGAAAAAGGTCAGCACATTGTGTGTTGCTGTCTCAAAGTGATTTTTGTCTTTTAACACCTTAATAATATGGTTGTGGACGAGAAGTTAAAGCTGATGTTACGTTGGAACTTTATGATACACTTGTTCAGTATCAGTAGCTTTACTGTTTGACAGATCTATCAAATTGCAAATGTTTGTAAAGCCCATAGACTGATTTGAGTTGTTTCAAGAATTAGTGCCTATTTGCATGTTAATTATTAAGCTTTCTAGGTTTATTGATGAAGATACTTGATTAGCATGGTATTTTGGTAGACAGGTTGTTAATATCCGGCTAGAGAATTGGTACTTGTCATAGATACTATTGCTATGCTAGGATCAGCGAGTTTTTTCTATTAGATTCTGGGAAGCTTAATTAGTGGTTGCAGTTTTAAGAGTAACCTGGTTAGTTTTTTTTCATTTTTTGACTATCTATGTTATTCAAATATTCAATGACTGATTGATATGTAGTTTCACCAGGCAGAGTGATTTTATAATTACACAATCTGCTGAAGATAAGATACACAGCACTTTATTTAGTACAACTTGACATATGAAGTGAAGATGCAGTCGAGTTATTTCATTCATGAACCATTTAGAAAGTTGCACTTGTTTGGAATTTTTGCTCTGCCTGTATTGATTGAAATGTGAAACATATATTCTAATTTCTAAAATGTTCTGTTATCTGTTGTATTGGATGAACTTAGACGAGCTATGATGTTGTGATGTGCTTATTTGTCTTTTATACTTCAGGCCAAGCATCCATCTACCTGCCAAGATCGTCCTTGCTCTTGCTATGGTATCTAAATTCTTTCAAGAAAAGTTGCTTTCTAGCAAAACAACCAATCCTTTTGTTACTCCTTCCACTGTAAGGTCGTTTACAGGCACAAGGACTTTTGATTGTTCAAATGCTGAAAGGCTTCTTGGGTATCTGCCAATTGTTTCCTTAGAGGTTTGCTTCCTTTCTCTTTTCTTTCGTGGACGGCAACATTTGACTACTTGTAATTTTTCATGATTTTCCATCAAATGCTTATTCCATATTTGTTTTTTACTCAAGCCTATTCCATATGATCAAGAAGACATGAACATCAGTTTTATTATTCAAGCTGCATATTGTCTTATATGTGATCTTCCGATGTGCTGTCTTTTTATTCTAGATTCTTGTATATATGCATGTTGTGTTTGTTTACCAACCTTTTTATTGGTTACCAACTCTTCTTACTGTTAAAGAAATAAAGGATATGTTTACTTGGAGGACAAAAAAACTGTATCAAGGAAAAAATTTTCGGCTTCTTTCAAAATAGTTGTATGATAGAAAATGAAGTTAGCTTTGTTAAAAATTGATATGAAATAAAATTGATTGATAAATTGAGAATTGTGTAGAATTTGATATTGGAGTTGGTGCATGAAGGATGATAAGTAATTTCTTGTTATTATTTTTTTTAAGAGTTAGATCATGGCCAAAATGACCTACAACCAAGTAGGCCCAAAATGTTTGTATTTTTGCTTTTCAAGGTTGTATATTTCACTAAACTATATCTTTTTTTGGTTTGTCAAGGATGGCATTAATAAAACCATTGAATCTTTTTCACAATTCGCTAGTGGCTCTTCTTATGTAGATGAAAATGAAATTGTCAATCCATCAAAAGCAGAGAAAGTACTAGGGGATGGAAAAGGTTAGTTGAGCAACTTGTTTGGACTTTCACTGAAGTGATCTCTTTGTATCACTTTCAAATGCTATTTCTTTCATTTCCTGAAATAACATTGTTTTCTGCTGCAGTGGCTGACATATTATTGTGGCGAGATGACAGGAGAACATTCACGTATTTGCTTTCATTGTTTCTGCTGCATTACTGGTTTTTCCTCTCTGGTAGAACGTTTATCTCCTCAGCTTCCAAACTCTTTATGTTGTTTGCACTCGTTATTTTTGTCCATGGAATATTGCCGTCATCTGTGTAAGTAAAAGTACTCACGAACAAGAATTTTCCTGATTTTTATATTCTTTTTTGTTGTTTTATGTATAAAATGCAAGGTATCGCCTTCCTGAATGTGTATTAAAGTTGTTTTGTCAGTATGAATGCTCATGGTTGTCCTTTCAAAATCTATTATGCTTGAGAAATGCTTCAGTTATTTTGTCGTCTATACAAAAAAAAAAGACTGATAATGCTTTTAAGTTTCAAATTTTAATGTTCAATTTATTACGGCTACAAGAGATCCTAGGTTACTGCTCTTTTAGTGCATTAACGAAAAAATGAAGTGAATAACCTTGGAAAAATTATGAAATTTTGCACATGAATTGATGATAATGTCTTGTTTTCTTATTTACATATTCTCCTTGCATCCTTCAATCCAAACACATTTTTTGGTAATAAAAAACATTGTGTATTGGGGAAATGGATAAGAAAGTATACTAAGCATAGGGCGGTGCAGACCTCAATATGCAATCCTAGCTACAACAGCAGCATTGCTACCCTCCGCCCTCTCTACTTGAGTACAGTAACAAAAAGATAACCTTGATGCAAAAGAGAGACTATTGATGAGTATAATACTCATAGTAGTCAGCTCTCATTTCTAGATGGCAGTTTCAAACCTAAGAAAAGGCTAAGAATACCTGTCAACACTAATCCCCCTTGTTTTTCTCCATTATCTTCTACAAGTAACACTTATATGGATGGTATTGAGAGCCAGCCTAGGTCTTCCAGCACCACTCAAGATGTCGAATCTAGTGATGTTGGAGGACTGGCCACTGACCTAGTAGCTCCTTCCTGACGATTAGCCCGCCTTGACTTGCACAACACCTTGGAAGCATGGTTGCAACACCTCAAGGTTTTGGTTTTGAGAAACCCAAAGGAAGGTTTTGGTTTTGAGAAACCCAATGGATCTCCAAGCCTCAACACACATCGTAGCCTTATACCACATTTGGAAGGCACACAATGGAAGAGTCCATGGAAGACCATACTCAACACCCACAGCCATAACAATGGTTATTCGGTCAAACGAAGCCTATGAGAGGCCTGGGCTCAATTTGTGGAACTAGGATCCCATTAGTCTCAATGGCTTTGGTAACCCCTCTTCTCGGTGGGATCCCCCTCCCTTAAATTGAATCAAGGTCAACTTTAAAGTCTCCGTGAACTGAATGGTGAGGCAAGCACGTATGGAGAGATCAAAGATCAGCATGACATCCTCCTTAGATCATGGGGATTAGATTGCACACTCATTGACTTCAAGGCGTACAAGATTACATATGTATACCGGGCTGCCAATAGAGCAGTTGATTTTGTAGTTTTTTCCTCTTGCTCGGATGACTTCGAGTGGGTTAGGGGAATATTCTACTTATTTAATTTTTGTGTAATTCTCGATGAGAATTGATCCTTCTATACTTGATATTATTAGTTTTACTTTTATAGTATTATAAGCTACGACTGACTTTAAGATATGTAAACAACATATCAACAACATGGTTACAATGCATTCAAAATTTCCACCATAAATGCTAGATATCATGAATTTACTCTCATTGCTGCAAGGTTGGCATTGTCAACTATATGCATATGCTTGTTGTGTGCTCATATTACAATCTCTAAAATGCAGTGCAAGTGCACTTTCTTTCGGCTACAAGATCTTTTTTTTAGCTTAAAACAATGTATGTTCTTCTTTCACTATATACATGGTGGGGACACAGATCGGCATGCCACATGATTTTTCAGTGCTTAATTTAAATTCAAATGTAAATTAATTAAGACTAATTAGAGATTTTCATATTAGTTATATTTAGATTTGATTCGATTTGATAAAAATTCAAAGTTGATTTGAGAAATTTGAAGATCAATCATATTTGAAGTTGATTTTATTTTAATATAATAGAATTAGTTTTGTATCTGTTCTATGTTTATTTGAAATTTTTATTTTTGATATTTATAATTGTATTTTCAAATTTTATTATGAGGTTTCTATATATAGAAGTCGCCTTGTATTATAATAAGGGCATGTTTGGCAATTACCCAAAAATGGTCAAAATATTTTTTCAATAATATTTTAAATTTATTATAAATTTTAATAACTTTATTTCACATCCAACACAAATTCCAACCTTAAAATCAACTTTATTTCACACACTACACACATTCCAATATTAAAATAAATTTCTTTCCCGTCAACTCTATAAAATAAAATATTCTCTTTTCTTACTCAAATTTATCCTCTAACCAAAAAAGCCCTAAAGATGATTATTAATGAATTAAATTTGAGTTGTTAGATCCAAGTGAAGGGAAGTGTATGAGTTAGCTTTAGGTGAGAATCCTCAAATTTGCTTAATTATCTGTTTTTTTTTTTAAATCATTCTCCCCTTCCCCCTGCTCTGCCTTCTTCTTGCACCCTACACACGTAGCTCGTTCGTTCACCGCTACGCCAGATCGCAGTGTTTTCCCTCTGATCTCCTCTACACGCTGGCAAGCCGCATCATTGTGCCCACACCCGATGATAGCGAGCCTTTGTTCGCCCATCTGCACCTGCATCACGATTCTGCGCGCCCACACCTAGCGCCCGCGCGTCCGCACGCCCGCGCCTGCACTCTACGATAGAGCTCTTGCCCTTGACTTATTGTTGAAGGAAAAATTATATACAAGGGCCCGCCTCTTTCAGCTACTGAAATATTATATACAGGTGCTCAAATTTCTCAACTCAAGAACTCAGCTTGCTCAAGCAAATGTATAATTTTCTCGGAAACTATCCATTAGTTGACTCGATTAAAATTATATTACTCGATTAAAATTATATTACATAAACTAAAATTTGAGAGTAAAATTACTATTGAATTTATTTGTGAGATATCTATTCCAAATTTCTAAAAACCTGGATCTGATTTCTTAAATTTAACTAATATGTTGGTGGGGATACAGATTGGCATAATCTAAAGCCTATGATAATATCACATTGCTCAATTAAAATTAAAATTAAAATTGATTAAAGCTAATTAGATATTGGGATAATTACCTACATGCCACACAATTTAGCTTTATTTATGCATTATCCATCCATTCTTAGTTAATTACGCTATGCACACTCAAAAAGTTACAAAATCTTATATACACACACTTTAACTTGTTTTTATTATAATGAGTAATCATAATTTTTCAATAACCTAACTATAGTTAGGTTACAAAAAATCTGAGTCGTTCATCATATTATTTTAAGAATATTTAAATATATTTTGAGTGAAAATCCTAAAACATTGATGTTTAAGTGGTGGCAAGTGAAGGAGACATCTGCGACATGAATTGATTTTAGGACAAATCAGCGCCTTAGTGTGGCATTGAGGAAGAAAAAAATATACCATTAAGGGTAAAAATATAATTTTAATGATTTACTAACGAAATATTTTTTTTCAAATAAGTTTTGACTGAATTTTAATTCAAGTGTGTGAATGTAAGATTTTGTAATGTTTTGAGTGTGCATAGCATAATTAACTAAGAATGGATGAGTAACGCATAAATAAAGCTAAATAGTGTGGCGTGTAGGTAATTATCCCTTAGATATTTTCATATTAGTTATATTTTAGATTTGATTTGATGAATATTCAAAGCCAATTTAGGTAATTTGATGACTTGTTATATTTGAAATTGATTTAATTTTAATGTAATAGAATTGGTTCTATTACTGTTCAATGTTTATTTAATATTTTTTATTTTCAGTATTTACTATTGTATTTTTAAATTTTATTATGAGATCTCCATATAAAGGTCAGATTGCATTGTAATAGAGGTGATTATTGATGAATAAAATTTGGATTGTGTTTAAGTTGTTAAATCTTGGTGATGGGAAATGGTATGTGTTAGCTTTAGGTGTGAATTCTTTAATGGCCTAGTTATCTTTCAATTTAAGTGAAAAAAAATTCTGTTCTCTCTTAGCGTTCTCCTCACATCACCCAGCTTTGCACTTTATCCTCCTCTATCTAAGGCTCTATCATCACCACCAACACCACCACATCTCGTCTGACCTATGTCGCCTTACGTGGGGCCTTGTTGAATTCGTCGTACCAACTCATTGCATGCCCACGAGTGGTCTACGAACACCCACACGTAAGTAGTGTGCGCTTCCGGCAACCAAGCCTACATAGTGAGCAATGCCTGAAGGAGTGGTGCTATGAGTGTTCAACATCCTCTCAATCCTATAAGGGAGCACCAGAAAAAGTTGAAGGTGACAATATGGCTGTTAATTTGCTCGAAGATCGAAGATTGCTTGACAATTAAATCGAATCGAGCTCGATTCGATCTAAATGAGCCGACTAACGAGTCTTTTTTTTGCTCGAAAATTTATCAATCCAATCTTGAGCTGGCATAAGATCGGATCGAGATCGGATCGATTAAAAAAGTAAAAAATATTATATATATATATATAACTAAATTTAGTATGTACTTTTTTTCAGTAGTCTATTGAAATATTTCATTAGACTTTCATTAAAATTTTCTCTATAATCATTTAAATTATATTTATTGTAAATTATTTTTTTTGTTTTTATCTTTAAATAATAGATCAAAGCGAATGGCCATAATTTAAGCTGATTGAATGAACAAATATATTTATACATAATATTTGGATAAAAGATCGAAAATTAATCGAAAGTCGATTCGATTTTGGCTCAGATCGAGCTTGAATCGATAACAAATGAGCCAGACCCAGCTCGAATCGAGATCGGATCGAACTCTCCTTGTTTATTCTCTGGATCGAATCGAAAATTTTCAATTCAATCTTGAGCCGAGGTCGGATCGGCTCGAGATCGAATCGTTAATAGCCCTAGGTGACAATCATCTTTGTAAGGTGTCCGGAGAAGATTAAGAATCACTACGTGCTCTTGCAAGTAGTTAATGAGGAAATGGAAGGAAAACAAGAAATGAGAATGAGACGCGAGTTTAAGGTGGTTCGAAGAGGTCCTTCTATGTCCATCACTTAGTCCATTCCAAAGGATTCCACTAATCTGGGAAAGGGTTCGCCAGAGGCAAAGTACAGTGTGATTCTTTTAAATACAAGAAATATGAAGTATTTTTTCTTTATTCTCACTCTTTTTTACATGTCTTGGAGGGTAGTATTTACACGCAATGAAGATCCTAGCTGAGGACTAATAGCATATTCTCTTGTAACGGTCAGGGCCACGTGGAGATGGTGGGGCAATAAATGTCATAGTGGGAATAGTGCTCTGGCCATCTATTGTAAAGGAGTTTATGGATAAGCGCTAAGTGGCACCTATTGCCTGGTGTGAGTATCCTTGCATTGTTAGGATAGAACCCCAGTTTTGATGATAGAAGGAACTCTTAAAGTGTATCTAGTTTACAAGTTTGACATAGATCGCTATTTTTAATGGTAGGACGTGCCAGAATTTAGGTCACATTTTGGGAAAATGAAGCTTTGCATGCTAGAGTTTATGTCAATAACGTGAAGTGTATGGGCCAGCAAGGCAGAATCCTATTGAGCCTTGGGATGAGTTTAAGAAATATTATGTCCCATTTCTCTCCAGCATGATCTATTAGATCACTGACAATGTCTGAATCATGTGGCTATGAATATTTTCAAGTGCATCGCCATTTTCAATGTGTATGGTATGGTATTCCTTATGATTTTTGTCTTGATTAACAACAGATTTGCAGGAGGATATAAAACATGTTGTCTCAGTGTTATATCTCTACCTTCTGCGAGCTTATCAGTAGCTCAAGACTTCCTTGACAACCTGACCCATTAGTTACTCCCGCTCTTTTGATTAGGCATCAATTAGTGAAATAATAGAATCTCTTATGCCAAATTAATCCAACTACCTCCTCTCCCTTATCATCAATTCACCACTTCTGTTAACAACTAACATCTCCAACTCACGATCCATCAGCATCTGTGGAATCTAGATCTTCAATAGAATGGAGTTATGCCACCTTAACACCCACGCATGATCATGTGCATCCTCCATCATGCTGAGATCTCTCATTGCTCGAATCTGCAAATTTTTCCTTTAAAAAAACTTCCATCTAAATCGCATGTTGCTTCCACATCCTCTTGTAGAAAGGCTTTGCTTCAAACCCAGAAGTCTTGATGCATGATGCACGAGCAAAAGCTTCAGAAAGATGATTCCAATTCATTATTGCTCTTCTCCACGTTTTGAGATCTGTGAAGAATCCATGTGTTGTACGTCAGGTGAAACCATTTTTCATTCAGATCATGTCGTCGGCGAGCTTTAGGTGAAATCAGCGCCAACCTTTATGCTGTTCTCCTTAATATGGAAAAAGATCAGTTTTCTCGTATTCTCTTATTCACCCAATTGTCACTTATTGCTGGTTATTGAAATCAAATTTTGATTATCTGGATTATCTGATTTTGCTTGAACTGATGAATGTTTAATTTAATTGAGAGAATAATATAATTAGATTTGATTTTTGAGAGATCATGATTATTTTATTATTTGATCTGATTTAATTGAATTAATTTGGTTTCCCTTAACTTTGTATATCCTAATTTGCCAATGATCGAGTTTGATTTATATTTTAAATCAGTTAAATTTGTGGAATTTGAATTTCTTCATTTTCACCTAATTTAGTCTTTGAAAATAATTGCTCTTCTTTGTGATTAATTAGCAATAGAATTGCTTTTATCAAATCTGCATATTGGCATTTGCATTCTGTCCTGCATCGAAGTCTAGAAATGGATGAATGACTATTCTTCATGATGATTCTATTGCTTATGTTCTACCACTCTCCAGAATTTGTCGAGTATTTACACCTAAACTTTGCTTAATTGAACTTTTTAGAGATTTTCATTTAAGATGCAAAATTCTTGATCAAAAAATAAAGATGCAAATGTAGAACTAAAAACTTCTGAGGCATGTTTGCTCATATTGTCTTTTTTTCTTCTGTAGGCTTGGTTTTACCATAGAAAGGATGCCTTTGTCATCGTTTGATGTTCCAGAGTTACCTCTGAGGAAACTTTTTAGTGGCATGGCATCTATGTGGAATATAAGTATTTGTATTTTGGGTAAAGTGGCCAAAGGAGAAGACTGGTGTGTCTTTTGCAAGGTTAGTATATTCTTTCTACGATTTTATCGTCAGATAATTATACGTGTGTTTGTGCGTTTGTGTGTATATGTATCTACTTATATATATAAATTGATGTGGGACGAAAAAAATGCAGATGATATTTTATATTTACATTCAGTAAAATTAATTAGCAAATTATTTTTAATTAAGTGCATAATATTTTCTAAATAAATTATATGATAAATAAGATTCTTAAATCTCGCAAATTAAAAATATTTTAAAATTAAAATTAAACTAGATCGTTTGATAAATAGAAATTTATCAAATTAGATTAGAGCGTAAATTTAAATTCAATAAATCAGATCCGAAGTTGAGGAATTTAGGCCAAATGTTTCACACTTAAATCCAACAGTAATTGTCACTCAAATAAATATCAGGCCACGCAATTAGAGCCAATTCTATTATAATAAAATAAAATTAGCTCCAACTATGATGAGTTTTCAAATCTCCTAAATCTGTTCTCAAATCAAATCAAATTAAATCTAAATAAAGCTAATATGAAAATCTTCAATAACTCTAATTAATTTGAATTTAAATTTTGATTCAACACATGGCGTCATCCTGGCCGTCCAATTCAATATTGATCCGTGTCCCCATCATAAATATAAAATAGACATAAAATATCTTGTTTAGCTTATATTCTAGTTAATGACATTCTGCCTTTCTCTGGTCAATGTGAGGCTATTGTTCACTTTTAAATGGCATTTCTCTTTCTCGTTGAAGATTTGAAATTTTCCTGATAATAATGATTATCATGTTTGCTTCCAAATTTAGTGGAGCATAGTTTCATTAAGTTCTATGATGTACTTTTTTATATTTTGAAGATCACGCTGACAGTTCTATGCTAAATATAAAATTGGTTTTGAACATAGAATTTTATTAATTTGAGATAAGTTGGCATATAGGAAGATCTACTATGTTAATTTTCTTGGCTAAATTAGTTGAATACATCATTGTTGTTTAATCGACAATTAAACGCATTGAATGCAATTAATATTTGGTAGTTTGGATAATGAAAAATATATAAATGCTCTTTTTATGATTTTCAAGGGTGAAATAGAATAAAATGTGGAATACCTGAACCTAGTTCCTATGAACCTATGAAGCACGAACACGACACGGGGACACGGGATACGACACGACACGACAAGGCGATACGGTGATTTTCTAAAATATAGGACACGGACACGACATGACACGCCAAATACAATAATAAAATTAACAATTTATACTTAAAAAAATATATAAAACATGATACAAACTTAAATTTTTAAGTATAAACAACTTGTAAATAGTACTGAAGTATCATAAAATCAAGATGAGAACTTGAGAATAAATGCCGTCGATATTAAAAAGATTTGAGATATAAATTTAGTGTTCACTTTGAGTAAGAGAAAATACAATTTTGCTTATTAGGACAATCACAGTGAGCACGATAATAAGAGAAAGTAAAAGCTATCAGTGTTGAAGATGAAAGAAGAATAAAGGTGAAGCTAGAATTCTAAACTTTTTGCGATTGGTTCATTTTCGAAAGACTTCAGGGCAACAAAAAAGGAAGAAATTTGATTTAACTTGGATAACTTAGAATTTTGACTTATATTGGGTAAAATTTATGAAATATGAGTACAATACGATGATACAGATACGATACAATACTGATATAGCAATATGACAAATTTAAAAAAAGTAGAATACAGATACGTGAGGATACGGTTGTGAAACACTTTCAATTTTAATATTCGTATTTGCGTTGGATATGAAATAAAGTTAATTTTTATAATTGAAATTTGTGTTGAGAAAAAAAATTGACTTCAACCAAACAAGGCCCTAGAAGTGTCTCAGAAGTGTCCTAAGGTGTCCTGAAGTGTCCTCGCGTGTCCAAGAAGTGTCCTTTAATTTTTTTTTACATTATTTTATTAGGACACGCCATGTGGCGTGTCCGACACGGTGTCCCCGAGTGTCCTCGCGTGTCCCCAAGTGTCCGTGTGTCCGACACGGACACGGCATGGTTCTTGAAGTGTCCATGCTTCATAGCTATGAACTTAGTACACTCTATTTACAACATAGTCTGCACTCTGCAGTGCTATGTGGTTCAAATAATGAGTTTGTTAATGATGAACTGAGTTGTATTTGCTGTTTCAACATGCAGGTAACTGGTTTTCTATGTTTGTTCAAGTTGTTGCTGCTATTTTCTTTCCCATTACTGAGTGCCATAGGTAGGAAGAAGAGCTTGTCTTTAGGAAATTCCCAGCAGTCTCTTGTAGGCTAATTAATCACTTATTCACTTGTTGAATGCAGGGTTGATTTGCTTGTTTACCTCTTTTATTGTATACGAACAATGCGAAGGAGAAATAGTGAAGCTAATTTCAGCCGTTAGTCTTACAGTGCATAAAGGAAAGGAATTACTGATTGCTAATCTGCCCAGTTCTATTACGCAATATGTTTCATGAAGTTGCATTGCTCGGGGAACATAATGATCGTGATAAGCAAATGAACGAACAGTGATAAGCTTTTATTGTTGGGTTTCACTGTCTCATTCGCAAAGGTAATCAATATCTAAAGATAATTCAGCTTAGTTTCCATTGATTTTCTGAATTCCAGCTATGTCATCTTTTATATTTGCACTACTGTTTCATGCTAATGCTGACATGATATATCCGCTGGGCATTGCAAGTCGTAGTACTTAGGCTCTCAAGTGTTGATATTTTTTTTTTTTTTTTTTGATACCTTGATATTTTGCTTTTGACCGACACTTACATAGGTGTATGTTTCGGAATTCGGATAAAAGTGGATCAAAGTAGTGAGTTTGGAAAACCTGAGGGACCAACATGCAAATACCATCAATACTAGGAACCAAGTATTTCTTTCAAAAGGGCAGTTTGGTCATAAAATATAAAATATTGTTATTTTAAGGATCATATGATGCTCATTTAACAAAAAGGCCTCACAAATTACCAATGGGTGAAATTACTCTGTTTTCTCAAAACAGAAGGACAAAGATGTAAATTCGCAAGACTTAAGAAACCAAAGTACAAATGCCCTCTAGGACCAAACTTTCTTCTACCCTAATTCCGGTTAAATGAAAGATGAAATCCTTTTAATGCCTTTGAAGAAGAAAAATTATGCCATTTAGAAACAATTAGTAATAATAATAAATGTAATAGGAGGATCTACAAGAAACTTTAACCTTAAGGTCTATTTGTTTGTAAGGTTAAATTTAACGAGGTTAAAATTAAACTTGAATAGAGATATTTTTTTATTGCAAATTATAAATGATGTGAAATAAAGTAAGTTGTTATATTGAGATGTGTGAAGGATGTGATATAAAGTTAGTTATTATATTAGGATATACGAGGGATGTGATATAAGTTAGTTATTATTTTAGTAATGTGTATAGGATATGAAATAAAGTTAATTTTTAGTATTAAATTTTATATGTGATGTCATACGCTAGGTTAAAATTAAATCAAGTTAATTTTTAATTTGAAAACAAACGGAGCCTAATATTTTGTTATGTGTGGAGTAGTTGTTTGAAAATATACCTTAGATTTTGTTTTGTTGAAGCCAGAAGACCATGGCCATAGCCAAATTGGTTAGCCCATTTAAAAAAATATGTATATGATAAATATTTTGTTTCTCATTTATACAAATTTAATATAAAAAAATCATTTATGTCATTAATTTATCTGACTACAATATATTTTTAAATAATCAACAGGAATGTTATTTTATCTTCTGATTATTTATCTTATTATGTTCTCTGGTATTGCAGACACTGCTACTATTTGCCTCTACACCAATTGACATTTTCAACCCAAGGGAACTGCTCGCTCTGTATTTCACTTCAATATATATTTGCTTACAACTGACATATTCCTTGAAAGCTTTTTATGAAAATATTTCTTTTTATTTACACAACTATTATATGCGAGTTATATTATGTTATAATTATTGATGTCTTAAAATTATGGGTAATTTTAAGTTTAATTGGAAGATAAAAACATGAAAGTTATAATCTATATGGGTAAATGGTTTTTTGTTAAAAAAAAAATTTAATTAGTAAAAGTATAATTTTTTATGATTATTTGATATTAAATTAGAGATCAAATTAATTATTTTTTTATTATGTTAACTGTGTTAGCTAAATTGTATTTTAATTTTGTGATTTAATTTAATTATTTTGATATTAATTTTATTTTATTAAATTTTAATGATTATTGTTTAATAAAATATTAAATTAATTTTAAAAACAAAATTATTTAAATTGTATTATGATATTTGATGCCTTAGTTAATTTTAAATAATAAAAATATACAAGTTAGACATAAATAAACTTTTTTTGTGATTCATGCTTAAGATTTGCTTGGCTCATGATGAACGCAGCGGCTGAAAATCCCACAATTCTTTCAAAACCAATAAATTTAAATATTGAAAAAATGTATTTTACATTTCATATATTAACATAAAATTAATATATTTTAAACATATTATTTAGAGAGCGTTTAGTTCGATATCATCTTGGTGTTATGTTATATAATATAGATGTCATCTTTTGATCAATAATTTTATAATGTAATAAAAGATTTTTTGTAGATGTTATTAAGAGGATGTTTGGTTCGTTGTTATTTAAGTGTTATGTTATGTAATCTAGATGTTATCTTTTGATTAATAATTTTATAATTTAATTGAAAATTATTTATAAATATCATTAAATCAAACAATTATTTTCTTTAAATAATATAATATAATATTAAAATAATATTGAATTAAACACCCTTTAAATTAAATAATTATTATTTTTAGATAACATAAACTTATTATTATATATTTATTACAATAAACTAATTTTATTTTATGTTATATTTTTGCTTAGAAAACCTAAATAATCTCCAACCAAATTGGCACTGTTTAAAAATTTAAATTTTTAGGTTCTAAATCTAAATTATTTTTTTCTAAATCTAAATTATGTTAAATTGTTATTAATCATTTTTTAATTTTTTAATGAAACTATTATTAAAGAAAGAACGAGCTCCGGTTCTCCGTCTCGTATGGGACAAAAACTTGGGTTCGGACAGCTCGCCACGTCACCTTTTCATGCCCCTCTTAAATGGCGACATTTAGCAGCGGGCGACCCACTACAGCTGGGTTCGGAGATCGATGTGCTTGTTATAGAAATAACAGTGCTTGTTATAGACATAAATGTGTTTGTTATAAATATAAATGTGTTTGTTATAGGCATAAATGTGCCTATAACAATCTATAACAAGCACATTTATGCCTATAACAACCTATAATAAGTATATTTCTGTCTATAACAAGTATTTTTAATTTTATAATAAGCATATCGATCTTCAAACTCAACTATAGTGAGCCGTTCATTGTCAAGTATCGTCATTTAAGAGGGGCATAAAAAGATGATGTGGCGAGCTATCAGAACCCAAGTATTTTTTCTCGTATGGAGTACTTCCCCATTCTCTCTCTCTCCTAGGGTTCGCGAGAGAACGCCGGCGAGCTCAGAGCTAACCTGCCCTCGACATTGTCCTCTCCCTTTAGCCATTCTCTCCCATTTGCTTTCAACGCCCACCCACTGGCTAGAGGAAGCTCCGATCTTCAGACTCATTAGCTGTTAAAGGAACTTTGCTCACGTTTCAATCGATTTATATGGATTTCTTCTGTGCGCGCTTTGAACCGCTCAAGGACAAAAGTTCGATTTCTTTTCGTATTCGAGATCTTTTCTACACTATTTAGATGATGCGAATGCCTTCATTTTTCTCAGAACTAGCTTTTTCTGTTGCAGATCACCATTGCTTTCAGGGTTTCAAACTCTTTTCTAAGTAAAAGGAGACGCTTCGTTGCTCGGTTAGGTTTAAATCACTTTACAGATTTGAAGGGTAAGTCGTGACATGAACGAGGAGAACCCTCCTGGACAAGGAGGAGGTGGTTTTACAGCAAAATCGTCTCGCTATGCTCCTTTTGGTTCAGGATTGAGCAGTTTACCTGTCAAATCTGAGGGCATGGCCTCATCTTCATCTCAGCCTTCAGCCGCAGGAGCCACAGAACTAGGGCGGTTCAGCCAGGACATCAGTAGGATGCCGGATTTCCCTCCTCGGAATGTTGGCCACCGGCGAGCACAATCAGAGATTCTCAGCCTCCCCGATGATATCAGCTTTGATAGTGACCTTGGGATTGTCGGGTGCCTGGATGGCCCCTTCCTTTCTGATGAGACTGAAGAGGACCTATTTTCGATGTATATTGATCTGGACAAAATCAACTCATTTGCTGAAACCTCCGTAAAAATGTCGCAGGGGGTTGAACCTCCTGCCATAGATCCTCATCCCCCTTCACAGCTAGCAGAGAGCATTGCATCAAGTTCTAGTGTAAAGCCGAAGGTCCGGCATCAGCATAGCATTTCCATGGATGGGTCTACTTCAGTAAAACCTGAGCTTCTGGGATCTGGCTCAGAAGGTCCCTCAACTGCTGATTCAAAGAAGGCCATGTCAGCCGCAAAACTTGCTGACCTTTCTCTTGTTGATCCAAAGCGTGCTAAGAGGTTGGATTCTAAACATTCGATAATATAGAAAGGGAATACTGTTCTTAGATTGGGGTTTCCGGATTTTGATTGTTGTCTCATGATGGGAAAAAATTTATGCATTCTGGAAGTTAATATTCTTATTAAAATATTAGTGTACAAACAACTCATGATTGGTGTTTTCCTCGATGACCATTTTGCTACCTGATTTTGACTTTGATGTTCATTGGAATAACCTAAATGTAGCTGATAATTAATAGGCACGTTTATGAATTTTGGAACTAAGAATTGCTTTTTATTTTATCAGTTCTTCATAGAGCACTAGAGGAGTGCATTAGCCGTCTTTCTGTGTAAAATCATGCTAAATGAAGGTTAGTGCTGATGTTGTAGATGAGATCTATGAATGTTTTAGGACCCAATTTGATATAGAGATGTATAGATCCGCATGAGCCAAAACAAAGGTCAGATTGTCATAGATAGTACAGTTTTTCTTTGTTCACATGTGGTTTGAGTGTCTGGCCATGGGTTCAGAAATCAAATAGAGGAAAATCAGAGTGAAAATGAGGCATGTGGCAACAAAAATTCCTTGTCGTTGCCTCCATGAAACATGTCCATCGCAAACCACTCAGGCATGTTGGATGAGTTAGTTGTCATTTGAACTTGTTTTGTTTTCGAAGCAAATTATGTGAGATGTTTTTCAGTCAGATTCAGTGACTGATATATTTGCGTTTTGTATGTTCTCTTGCCAATTCATGGATTTGATAAATGCATGCGACTGGGTTTTTCATTAACTCTTAGATTAAAGGGTAGAAGACATATGTGGCTTCATTCAAATTTGGACTGCCATATGTATGCTATTTGTCTTTATTGCATTAGAGACGTAGGTTTAGGGTAATCTCTGTTCTTTGAGTCTCCAAGTAATCTCGACTGTTTTGTGTGCATGTCATTTGTGATTTGCTTGTTTGAAAATTGTCAGAATTTGGGCAAACCGGCAGTCTGCTGCTAGATCAAAGGAACGGAAAATGCGCTACATTGCAGAGCTTGAAAGGAAGGTTCAGACACTTCACACAGAAGCAACAACAATGTCAGCTCAGATGACCATGTTGCAGGTAAGGTTTTCATGGAAATATTGATGATCTTGTTGGCATTTTTAGTATCTTTCTTTGTCGTGGAGTTATATGTCTAAGATTTGCATAATTGTTTTTCATTTTATCCGCTCTGATGTCTTAAAATGAGAAGTGCTTTTAACGATGAATTGTCCATAGCTAAGTCACATCTTTAGCACTACTGATGCTGATTACTTCTTATTCAGAACTAAACTTCTGATTCTGAAATTGGGACATTTCCTATATGCTTGGCAAGTTTCAATGAAACTAGCTTCAGGCTTGCTGCTTTAGAAATTACCAATTTCTTTTTTCCAAAACAAACTTAAGCTATTCATGTGGATAGAGGCCACATATTATTTATACAATTTACTTAGGTCCTTACAAATGATATATGACATATCATATTTGTCATGATCAGGAGATCAATAGGACTTTCTTTTGAAGAGCTTTCCCAAGCTCCGCTTCTTAAGAGAGAACGTCACTCTTCTTTAAAGGGCTTTCCTACTTATCTAATCCAGGTCTCTACCCTCTTCTCACCTGTATCTCTCTTTTGGTTCCTTCTATATTCCAATAAAGAAATAAATATTGAAGGAGACAAAAAGAAGAGTGAGAAAATTAAGTAGAACAGGGTTATAAGAGAGCACTTGGCAAGAGTAAAGTGGAATCCCTTTGAGTGAGTGGATTAGAATTGGCTTTAACTGTCAACAAGTGAGTATCAACAAAAACAATGCTATCCTTCATCTTTCAAGGTCCTAAATTGCTTAGACTTTTATTTGAAGGGTTATCAACTCGTCAGTCTAAGTAGTTTTGGATCATGCCATATATGTGTGGACTTGCATCGTGTATTATTTCAGGACATATTGTATATTTTCTCCTTTAGATTTAAAATAGAGTTAACATTAAAAATAACAGGAGAGCCTTAACTTCAAGTTAGTTGCAGCAGCTATTTGGATTTTTCTTCATCATTAAGTTTATATCAGAGAAATCCATATCATAAGAAGTGAAGTGAAAAGTTTTAGATAACCTGTCAGTCTATCACAAACCTTATTTATCTGGTTTTTGGATGTCTATGCTTGACAATAACACATAAGGCTCATCTACTATCAAAAAAAGAAAAAAACACGTAAGGCTCATCACAGACAATTCAGGTTCAAAGTGTAGCAAAATAATAAAACACTAGAGTAATACATAATCATAATATATGTAAGTAGGATTGGAAATTTTGTTTGAAACTCTCTTGATAATCACTTGAAGTTTACTTGACTTCGATTCAATTTGATTTCCTTGTGACTCAGATAAAACTTGCTCCAAATATAATATACTATACTTGAAATAGTCTCAATATATGCATTAGTTAATGCATTTGGGCTTTTAAAATTTGTGTATATTTTACGTGAATGCATTTATTGTGGAGGGTGTATAAAAGAGATTTATGGTACAAATACACATACAACATGTATATATATTTAAATGATCTAAAGTAATTTTTGTTGACATCTATAATGTGTATAATGCTTATTCAAGATTTAAGAAATAAAGCAAGTAGTTAAGCTCGGTTCGTCCTGAATATCTATTTCAAATCAAATAAACTTTAATAACTAACTTGAATCAAACTCGATTTGATTTAAATCTGAAAATATTCGAGGTTATAGCTGGACTTCTCAAACTTGATTCCATGCCAACCCTGTAAGTAACACGTATGTGAAGTACATACTTCATATATATTGTAATATCTTTCCACGAATGCCTTCTGTAATTCGCATAATAAATAGACTGTGAATACCCATATGTGAAATAAACCATCTCTCCGGAAATTTGTTGAAGTGATTAGAAATTTTCTCCAGTCATTTAGTTGATCTGTACACAATAGGCAATAGAAAAGGATGTCTCCTACATTATCAGACTTTCACTATTTTTACTTGTCGGTCTTGCTTAGACAAATATAGAGAATTTGAATTTCCCAACTCCCTCTCAATCAATCAATCTAGTTTTTCCATTAGCTTGCTCTACTCTAATCATTGTTCTTATTTTAGTAATTTGAACTACTGAACACTAATTTTTGCAACTTGTATATTGTTTGACTATTCTGCTGCATTTTTTTCCATTAAAAAGAAAGTCCTCCTGGCTAAAATTTACTGGCGTTTGGAGTTCTAGATGGCAAGGTACAGTAATTGCCAATGTAGGTGGATGATTGCTTGTATTTTGCACTTGACAGAGAGACAACAATGGACTGACTGCTGAAAATAACGAATTAAAGCTGCAGCTTCAGAACATGGAACAACAGGTGCACCTGCAGGATGGTAATCTTTCTTTCCTGTGTGGCATATTTTCGTCTGAGATATTTGGAAGCATTGCATATAGGTTTTGTTACAAACTGAGTACTTCTCTGGTTTCTATCACATTTAACCTTGGTGATGGCAATCTGCCATGACTTTATTTCTTGTTTATTTCATCATGAAGGTTATGTTTTGACTATGACCTTTGTGATAAAAAAGTATTAATTTGTTTCAAATTAGATTTGAGGTGTCTTTCTTGATTCTATGTGCTATTCAATCTTGAATCTCATTGTAACATCCCGTAATTTAAATATAGAGGTATTGTTCACTTTGGCTTTAGGAAATTGCGTGACTTGAGCACTTCCCAGGAAGTCACCTATCTCAGTACTACTCCAGCCTAAGCATGCTTAACTACGAAGTTTTCCATCATTAGCATCACGATTTTTCCTCAAAATGTGTTTTTACCATTTGAAATCACGTTATCTACTCATGCAGCTCAAGATCTTCCCTCCTTTTCGATGTGGGACAATTCATTTCTGTGTTCCTATCACTACTTTTTATCGTCCTAAAAGTCTGCCGGGAGCTGCACTTTACTTCAATGATTTCTTTCTCTTAGGATATCACCAGGCAATCTCTCTCTGCCCTCTTTGGCCACGGGTATCACAGGGCTTCCACCTGATTCGTCCTTAAACCACATCATACTACGGAAGGTTAGCTTTAATATCATATTGTAATGTTCTATGATCCAAATGTAGAGGTATTGTCCGTTTTAGCTTTAAGGAACTGCGTGACTTAAGTATTTTCCGAGAAGTCACTTATCTCATTACTACTTCAAGCCAAGCACGGTTAACTACGGAGTCTCCTATCATTAGCCTCACGGTTTTCCCCTAAAATGTGCCTCTACTCTTTGAGATTACATTATCTACTTAAACAACTTAGGATCTCTCTCCTTTTTTGATGTAGGATAATTTATTTATGTGATCGTCTCACCACTTTTTATCGGCTTAAAAGCTTGCCAGGAGCTGTACTTTGCCTCAGTAATTTCTTTCTTTTAAAACATCACCTGACGATTACTCCTTACTCTCTTTGGCTACGGGTTACACTCATTGTACTTGTCCTTTCAAAAAAGGATGTGATGCGGGACGGAAAAAGATGCCAATGATAATTTATATTATTTATATTCAGCAAAATCAATTAGCAAATTATTTTAATTAAGGGGGAAATATTTTCTAGATAAATTACATGATAAATAAGATTTTTGGATCCCGCAAATTAAGATATTTTAAAATTAAAATTAAATTGGATCGTATGATAAATAAGAATTTATTAATTTAGATTAGGGCGTCAATTTAAATTCAGTAAATCAGATCCGAGGTTCAAGAATTTAGGCAGACGCCTCACAATTAAATCCAACAGTAATTGACACACAAATAAATATCAGGTCGCACAATTAGAGCCAAATGAATAATTCAAGTTAAGCGAATAATTTATGTTGAAGTCAAATAATCAGTTTAATGAAATTCGGAAAAGAATTTACCAGTAATTTAAATCGGAGAAGAGCCACTGACTGAGTAACTGATCTGATCGAGGGCGACCCGCGAATAACGCGCAAACAGCGCGAGGGCGACAGGCAGGTGCAGGAGCGCGCGGGCAGCCGGGCGGGCGGGCGCAGGCG
>JAEMOT010000443.1:6355-37056 GCA_019297695.1 Apostasia ramifera | reverse complement strand
TTTTTGTAAGGTGGATAACTAGGCTAATTTGAGGATTCTCACCAAAGGCTAACCCTACCCTTTCCTTCACCGGAATATCGACCCCTTAACCCGGATCTAGGCTCTGAGAAAACTCAAACATAATTTCATTCATCACAATACCTTTTTTTTTTTTTTACAATACAAGGCGACCTCTTTATATAGAGAGATCCCATATAAAATTTAAAAATACAATACTAAATGCAGGAAATAAAATACCAAATAAATAAAAGCAAATATGGAACTATTTTTATTATAATAAAATAAAATCAGCTCCAAATGTGGTGAGTCTTCAAAATCTTCCAGATATGCTCTAAATCAAATCAAATTTAAATAAAGCTAATATGAAAATCTCTAATAGCTCTAATTAATTTGAATTTGAATTTTGATTCAGCACATGACGTCATCCTAACCATCCGATTCGATGCTGATCTGTGTCCCCACCAGGATGAACTACTGTGAGCAAAACAAGTATATACTATAACTGGCTTGCTTTATTGAAATCATCTTCTGCACTTGAAACAACTAAAATATTCATATGATTCATTCCATTTCATTTTTGCCTATTATGATTAGCCATTTTATATGCTTTTGATTATTGGTCAAGGGACGGAGTTTAATTAATTTTGCGACATATGAAGCCTGTTCTTTCTGCGATCTTTATCGTGGTTGATATTTTTATCCCTTTGTTATAGAAATAGCTTGTGTTGTAATTTTACAGCACTAAATGATGCATTGCGAGAAGAAGTTCAGCGACTGAAACTCGCTACGGGACAGATGGTACCGAACTCAGCAATAATGAACTTCAGTCCATCTTTTGGAGCCAATCAACAATTTTATCATCACAATCAGGCAATGCAGTCTCTTCTAACAGCTCAACAACTTCAGCAGCTCCAAATCCATTCCCAGCACCACCAGCCAGCTCTCCCACACCATCACCCACACACCCAGCAAAATCTACCTCCAGAGCTCAAAATGAAAGGAGCATTGACCTTTCAGAACCAAAGGGAAGGCACTTCTGATACAAAACCCATTCCCAGTGATCACTAATTCCATGTTAGGTTCATGTATAACTAGTACTTGTTAAAGTTTTGATTTATTTGAGGTGCAATGTGAATCATGGAGAATTTGAAGCCTCTGAATTGGTTTTTGTTATACCATCTATTACTTGATTGTTCTTTCTCTAATGACAAGCTAGGCCTGCTGCCTGCTGGTTTTATCTCATCTAATTTTATACCAATTTGGGTTTTTCAATTCTTTTATAAAAAAATATAAATTCTTTTTAGATATATATATATATATATATATATATATGATGAAAAATAAAATTAATTAATTGTGAAAATATTATATAAAATTGATTGATGTATTGAGAAATATATAAATTATTTTATTTTTAAAAAAATAATTTTGTTTTACTTGGGTATGAATTAAACAAAGATAAAGTTTTATTTATGATCAAAAGTAAAGTGATTTAGTAGATATTATTGTGCTTATTGGTGCATTTGATTAAATTGTTTATATATATATATATGTTATTTTTTATTATTAATATTGATAATGATATGTATTCAACTTTGAAAGGTAAAAAGTAGCTAAAAGGATAAATTTTTGTGATACAAATTTATTTTAAAAAAGTGCTTAAAGGAATTTAAATTAAATTTACTCCCTTTACATAATTATTATTTTATATTTAAATTAGTTATAATATTTACATAATTTTAATATTATATAATAAAAAATAAGTCTAATTATAATTATTATATATAGCTTCCTATTATTATACATATATTTTGAATATATATATATTAATAATATTCACCTAATTATTATAATAATATATGTTTATATATTAAAAAATATAAAATTAAATTAATTATATACAAAATAATATACGTATAATAAAATATCAATTAAATACATATCATTATCAATATTAATAATAAAAAATAACTATATATACATATGTATGAACAATTTGATCAAATGCATCAATAAGTTATGTAGCACAACAGTATCTACTAAACTATTTTACTTTTGATCTTAAACTTCAACAACAATTTATCAAACAGAAAAAATAACTTTATACAATAATACTTTTTCGCACAATTATACAACAAAATGCTTTTTTGTATAGTACAATAATACCAAATAGAGCATAAATCTATCACCACCAAGTCCACACCTAAGGGGCCACTATAAGGCCGAGAGAATAATGCCTCGACATTAACATTAGCTGAGTTAAAAGAGTTAAGAAGCACCTTGAGGTCGAACCTTGAGACCCAAACATTAAGACAGGGAATTTGACTCGAACCAAGGATCTGACGTGTGATCATAACTAACAACCATAGATGATTCGTGCACTTCCAGCAGAAAACTAGGAAATAGTGCACATCTTCATCCAAGAACATGTCGAAAGTATAATCTGGACAGAGTAATTACTATCATGATCAGGTGAACTAATGACTTTACAGCTTGTTAGTGAACTGCTGGCTGACTTTGCCTGCAAAACTTATAGCAAGAGTTCCTTTTGTTCATTTCACTCACCCACCCAAAAGAACTTTTCGCTGGTTCGAGCAAGAAACTTTCAGCCAAAACTCAACCGATGTGAAGTTTAATCTGATCACAGATCATCCAAGGTATCAGCTTGTTAGTGAACTGATGTGAAGTTTATTCATTGAGTTTCACACTCATCCTTCATACATCCTAGCAGTAATAATTTTATTTTCTAAAAGTTAAAACATCATATATAGGTACAGGAGACCCTGAAAGATGACTTGCATCATATCCATAAATCAATCTTAAAAAATTAGCTACAATATGCAAGACTTTCATAATGAAGAATGAGGCAAAAGATGCAAATTGGCATACACAAAGGAATAAAAAAAAAAGAACTGATAGGAATTTCTAATCTTCAAGCTAAACAAACGTCAAGTATTTCCCCTGTATTATTGTTTTTTTAGAGAACTAAAAATTGATTGGAACAAATGATGCAAAATCTCCAAATACTTGCAGATTTGAGCACATCAAGTTCTTATATCCTGCCTGACAAAAGTACTAGTTATATAAAGGTAAATCCACAATATAAGCATTTCTCCCATCAAAATGATGAACCAATCATTTGAGACATAAATAATGTATTAAAAATAACTAGTCACACAAGATCTGCAATTCTACCAGAGAATGCCTCCATCTGCGCAGTTCTATTATTTCCAGATGCTACAAAACCTATGGTTGGTGTCAAAGAATCCGTAACGGGCTCGATATTAATAAAGCTGAATTCGTATGTTCCCGAACGCTTCAGACTCCATATGAAGATGAGAATAATCCACCCAAGTATCATTAGTGCCCAATAGTTATTCATACCATGAATCAAACCCCACGCAATGCAATATCCAACAATAATTCCCGATAAATGACCAATAAAACTTGCTTGCGGAACAATGATGGATGTGAAGATTAAACTCTCGAAAGGCGCAAAGCTTATTGGCAAGGAAAGGATTCCAAAGAGATTCAACTTCGCTGAAGGTTGCTTCACGGCTAGGATCGTCATCCATCCAAATACAACACATGAGTAGCCGACAGCAGTTACTCTCCTGAAGTACTCAAGCTTAAACTTCTGAATCAAGATATGATATGAGACTAAAACGAGTAAACCAGATAGAATTAACAAAACTAAAGTATACTGGAGATAGAACTGTACACCAAGACCAATGTGCCCCAACTGCTCTACCATTCCAAGGCTCCAAAGAGCACTCATGTTGAAAACCAGATGAAGCACACTGACATGAGAAAATGCAGAGGTAATAATTCTCCAATATTGGCCTTCAGTGGCTGCCTCATAACTCAAGCCCACATGGGAATAACCAATGTTTCTCTTCTGAATGTAGAACCAAATTGCTGAACATATTCCAATTATACAACTGCTTGCAGGCTTCTGCCAGATTTCATATATTAGCGGATTTCCCATTGCTCACTGTGTTGATTGAAGCTGAACCAACAAATCCACTTGCAAAGAGTATCTTGTCAAGTGAATCTTGATAATGTTGAATTTTCTATATCCAACCAAAAAATCACAGTAAGAACAGGAGTGTGGCAATGACCACCAGCCCAATCCTCACAGGGCTATTGAAATTCCTGAGACTACACAACAAAAAAGAAAACCCAGAAGTAAATATTCAATCAGCAGATAGGAAATCACACAATACATAGGCCAGCCACTTACAAGAAAAGGAGAAAAATGAAACAATCGATTTTCTAGGGTTCGGATAACTGTCAGGAAGAGAAGTGAAAAGGGGGAGGTAAAGGTCTCGCCTAACCTTGCGATGTTCTCAAATCGGAGGAGGAGAATCGATTGGAATCCGTGGCGCTTGCCGCTTGCCCTAGATATCTGGATACACCTCGAAAGAAGGCTCCAGCGCTGCTCCTGCTCTTTCACCCGCAAAGACGCCAAATTTTTTTACTTTCGTTTTTCATTTTAATTAATGAATTTTCTGAAAAATTGGCATTCCCACTAATAGAATTAAACTAAAAAGATAGGATTAATAACAATTACGTACCTCTAATTTAAGTTCATATGTAATTAAATTTCTATAATTTTTAAATTAATTAAATATGTCTTTTAATTTAAAGTAAAGTGTAAATTATTTTTTTGATATTAATTAAAGTATTCTAGTTTGAGTCTCTTTACTAATATTAAAAGACATATTTATACATTATTTCACCAGAAGACCTACTTAATTAAGTTAAAAATTAGAAGAATTTGAATGCATATTGGCCTAAATTAAAGAGATCTAGTTGCTATTAACTTAAACCATAATTTTACAAAAAATTATTTAATATCTACTTTGAGAATATTATAAAAATCAATAGGACAGAGAGTATCTCTTTCCAAAATAGCATAGTATAAAAAATTTAGCCATTTATATTACATGAAATATATGTTACTTCACAAACTTGGAATGAAACAGATATGTTTGCAATATACTTAAGCACAAGAGATCTCTATGCAAGCACCAAAAATTTATTTTGGTCTCTCTATCTAAAATACTTTCACAGATGACTCTGGTGATACCTTTGGCACTCATTATTGTTGCTCCAAAATTAGTTCTGGATGAATTTGGTGCTGCTCTTGATGCTCCTTGTTGGCCTCTCATTGCTCTTGCAGCTGTTTCTTGCCTCACTTTGCAGAACATTGCTAGTTTCCATTCTAGTTGCTCTCAATATTTACTAAAAAAAGGCCAGTCCGAGGGCAGCCAAGCTACCGAATTTGACCTTCGTGCTATTGACCCGAGTGTGCTAGTAGTTTTTGGTACTCCGAAGATGAATTTTACTACACTCTAAATGAATTTTGCTTTCTTAGATGTAACTTTAAATGATTACTCTGATGTCACGTAGGTTTTAGTTGTTTTTGAGTTGATCCATGTTAATACAATCAATTTTGAATGAGTTGGAGCATCTATATTGAGTCTCCTTCTGATCAAATCTCTCATGTTCTAAATATATTATCTAAGATAGTTGTCAATCCTATAAATGTGGTTAATAGCTCAGCCATTGTCATGACAGTACTTGTCAAGATTGTTTGCATTCACCTTCAATGAAATCCAACAGGTGATCCCTAATGACGTACTTTGCTCCAGCTTTGTCACTTCCATATAATAGTGAAGTTATTTTTGATTCATCTAAAGGCTAAGGAAAGTTCAAGCATTTGAGGTAGGGATACATGGCGCAAATTGGGCTAATGAGTTTTACTCGCATTTACAATGGTTCAAATTTTTCGAAAACCATAACTACATCATGCATATGTGAATGATATTAAATTTCTCCGCAATAGTTCTTCCTTTATATTCATTTACATCTTCTAGCTTTAGCGTAATCAATTACTTCAAATTATTCTAAAATTTTTTCTCAAATAATTTTGAATTTTGTCATATTATTTAGTGCGTTGTTGACATTTCGAAAAGGAAACATGATATATATAAATATATATACAATGGTAATCAATAATTATAATGATATTATTAATTAAATTTGTAAAACTCAACAATGGAAATCTAATGCAAAAACTCAGAAATAAAAGCTGAAAACTGGGATCAAAACCAAAGTATATTTAATTAATTCAGAAAAGAATATCATGATAAAAATATTTCTTCTTTGATAATTAATAATTATGTAGTTTTATAAAAGATTATTTCAAATTATCATTAAATCAAATAAGTATTGTTTTTAAATTACATAACATAACTTCAAAATGGCATTGAACCAATTGCCTTATTGGCCTTTTTATTAATCTCACTATGCGTCGTCAACGAAGGAGTGCAATTTAGATATTATTCATGATAATTATAATTAGCGAAGGAGTGCAATCACAACATCGTTGACTCGTTCAGGAGCTCGCACTATCGGTACATAATAGTTCATACTAATACGATACAAAAAGGTCAGCGTAAAAATATTACTTAAAACAATATCAGTCCACCGATAAGACTCAGTAGAAGATATGATCTAGCTAGCTATGAATCACATAAAATATTAAATAAGTTTTTAAAATCACAAGTTTATTATCTCAAAATTTGAGGAGATTATAAGCATCACATAAAAACATGCATGTCTGCATCATGTAAAATTCCAGCTTTTTTATATGTAAATAAATTAAGATAATATAAATCCATAAATGAAATTTTCAGCCATATATAATATTGAGAAAATATCAACAATATAATATTATAGAATTTTAGAAGTAACTAAACATTAAGTTTATACAAACTATGTCGAATTATTATAAATCAAATTATTTAAATTCTTATTTTTGATTAATTTAAACGCTAATAGTTAGTGAGATCTTCTACTTCAAAAAACTATAAAAATATCCTTCTTTTACTTTTGTCATTTTTACTCCGAATCATTAGAATTTCTTTTTTCATAATTGCCAATTTGATAGAGAAGGGTTGCGTCGCCTTAAACCTCCAATTCTCTCTCTCTCTCTCTCTCTCTCTCTCTCTCTCTCTCCGACGAATGGATGGAGAATATGTAGCATGATCAATAATATTGTTATTCTTTTGACCATACTTAATTATGTGTGTATATATTGTGTGCCTTATCTTAGCCCAACAACACTTAAATAGAATGATTATCTGAACTTTTGATTTTACAAAACTGGTTTTAATTACCCCCTTGCATTTAATGTATCATATGATGAGATTAATAAGTTTACTGTATATATGAAGATATTTTTTTTAGTAAATGAGCTGTTTACGCACATATCTGAAGATGTTTCTTTTAGATCATTTTACTTGGTAAACTATGGTTACAAAAGTTCATATATATAGTACTAAAAAAGAACTCGTGAAATGATTTATAAAATGAGTGAACTTCATCGTGATAAGAAACTATACATGACACGAAAACATTTCCAACTCCGTTATAACGAATAAAACTAATCAAAGCAGCAATTTTTTAAAGTACGTATAAGATATGGTTGTGAATGTAGTAATTCTGCTGAGTAATTACTTAATTTAACGTCTATGAGAACATTTAGTTTAATATTGATATTTTGTTATATTATTTAAAAAAAAATATTTTTTGATTAATTTGATAATATTTTTAGATATCTTTTTAAAGAATTATAAAATTATTATTTAAAATATAATATTTAAATAATATGATATGATATTAATATAATATTGAACGAAATGTGCCCTAAGTATACGCTTTCTTAGTACAAATCAAATTTTATGCATAAACATAGGTTAATATTTATTTCAATAAATAATGTCTCAAATTGTACTAAAAATAAGCATCGAGCGGCAATTTTCCTGTTATTTTTTGACCGTACGCTGCTTTATAATTATTAATTCTTAAAGCTGGCTTAATACTAATTTAATTCATTTCTTAGAATTATGTGACAAATAACTTTTAATTTTTTTTAACTTATTGATAAAAGATCTAAAAGTACTCGAGCTCTGTTTGGCGTGAGGACTAAAATAAAGACCAAAATAGTACTACTTTAAAAAAAAATATAATAATAATAAATAAATTTTTTAAATTTTTTACATAATTTTTAATATAAAAAATATTATTTTACTTCACAAACTTAATAATTTTTAATAAAAATATCTACTTTATTTAATATCCTATACTAAAATATTTGAATCGAGTATTTTGATCTAAAATGTGAAATAAAATTAATATTTTTATTAAAAATTATTAAGTATGTGAAGTAAAATAATATTTTTTTATATTATAACTTGTGTAAAATGATTAAAAAAAATATTTATTATTATTATTATTATTATTATTATTTTTTAAATTAGTACTATTGGTTCTTACGCCAAACAGTGAAGTTGTTCTTGGGAGAAAAAACTGTGATCATCTTCACTGAGTTTCATATTTACATATTATATATGGACCTGTTAACGTTTTGTGAAAAACATATTAATTCAAGTTTCAAAAAATAAATTAATTCAAGTTTTAATTTGGCACATGCAGCAAGCACCACACAGAAAAAATATATTTTTGATCATCTTTAAATTCTCACAAGATTAAGTTTAGCATGCAAGTGGATGCTAAATTAAAAAGACAAAGCTTAATATTTATTATGATGTAACAACACATGATACAACTTTCATTGGATTCCACAAATACATCAGAATAGACATAAAGAGAAATTTATAGATATGTAAATTAATTAGTACCATTTATTTGCATCTGTAATATAGCCTTTGCTGACCCAGGGTGCACCCCTCCGCGGGATATGCAAAATCGTGCTTACCAGTATTTTTTTCCCTATGTTGGCATCAAACATGAAACTATACTTTTTTGTTCCTTCATCATCCTCCTGAGATATAGCGATTATTATACGCACAATGAATATCTCCATAGCTGATCCCCATCTAGGATCCATTCTAGTGAGTAAAATCCACGCTGTTGTGCAGAGCATGCTTGCTCTTGTTATGTCTTCATGTGTATCAAGCGGTAACACATTAATTTTCGAGGTGGATGTCGTCTTGACACAAATTAGAAAGAGGAGGACGAAAAGATGACCAGTCCTGTAAGCCATGCGTGAACGGACGGTGCGGTCTATGCCGAAGAGGGCTTAGGGAGAGGAGAAGGCGAGTTGTAGACCGCTTGAGAGTATCACCCACATTTATAAGCTCGGTCTAGTCAATATTTAATCAATTCAGCAGGGAGCAGAGACAAACAGATTAGTCTTCAGTAAATAAAGTTAATTTCAATTCTGGTTTCTTTTTTCTTTTTTTTTTTTGACTACTTATTTGCAAATAGGGTGAGTAATTATATATTATTTGGCTATCTAATTAGGGCCGCTACCGATCCAATTTCGAGCCGAGTCAATACCGGCTCGAAATCAGATTGATCACATTTCGATGAACTCGAAATTGACTCGAACTCAATTGGGTTCGACTTCGAACTGGCTCGAGTCGATTCCAATTGACTTCGAGCCGATTTCGATTCATTTTTGAGCCGGCTCGAAAATGAATCAAATCTCAATTTTTTTTTTGAGCCGGTCTCGAGCCGGTAAGCTCGACTCGATCCAGCTCGAGATCGGCTCAGTTTATAATATATTATATAACATATATATATATATATATTATATTTAATATATATTATATACGTATTATATATATAAATATATATTATAATATAAAATGTATTTTAATTCGAGCCGATTTCGAGCTGGATAGAGCCGAGCCCACCCCGGCTCAAAATCGGCTCGAAATTATTACCGAGCCGAACTTTTGGCTTGTTAGTCGGCTCATTTAGATCGACTTAATTTCCATTCGATCTAAAATCGTTTCAATTTTCGATCGATTTTCGATCTTCGATTCATATTAACACCCTTATATCTAATCGACTCATCTTTTTTCATGCCATTGTCATTTATCTAGTTCTCACAATCCATATAATATAATCATTTATAGATTAACATTATGATATATATCTATATATATCTAGATAATATGACACTAATTAAAAATTATATAAATATAAAATGCATTATTTACCAAAAAAATATGATACATAAGAAGAACAATATATTTTTTTAAATTTACTATAGTATTTTACTTTTGATGATAATTGTCTAAATAATATAATTTATTCTGCACATTAAAATTTACATAGATGATGATCATTGGCTTGTATAAATGTGTGTGTACACATATTTATACATATATGTAACGTCATTTCAAAAGATTTAATTTCGAAGTAGAATTATTATTTTGACATGATTTTATCTCCACGGAGAAGCACCACATTTTGCAGTTAATAAGTTTTTGGATCTCCGAGAAAGAAACATAAAATCTGTAGTCCAAACTTATAGTTAGATTTGAGTTTCGCACTGAAATATGAATTTACATATATATAATATTTTCTATGAGCATAATAATATTATAAAGATAGTAGATTAATTTTGAATGCTAACTAAACCCAAAAGTAATGGTATATGTAATAATATGTACATCCATCAAATTTTTTAAAGCCTAAAGTGTTTTGAAAAGTAATGGTATATGTGAATATTTTGGACTAGAATCCCTCCACGATTTAACTGTTCTTCGCATTTAATTTCTTTCAATTATAAAAATTTCTATTAGTTGAACAAACAAATTTTCATTTATACTTTTTAACTTTTAGCTAGGGATGATAATGCTTTTGAGTAATAATTATACATTGAAATGAATAGTTGGCTCATATATATAGAATATATTATAGTTAGTAATTAGTATTTTTAGTGAAGATTTAAATAAAATAGATACAGCCAAAGAGACTGCCAATGAGAAAACCTCCTTGCCCACTCTGCCCGAGAAATTTTGATTTTATTTTTGAACTATTTCAATTGCCAAGGTCAACTCCCAACTTTTAGGATTTTGTAATTTTCAGCTTTAATTTTTTGATTGATTCAACTGCAATAATTTTAATAAAATAAATAATTATAAATTAAACATAAATATTATTGATACATAAATTCGAAATTAATGAAATTAAGCAAATTAATAACTTATATTAATCAAACTATAGTCATTTAATTAAACGTTGTTGTTAATATGCTTAGCCTTTTTTTTAATAGTATTTCAATTTAAATTTGAGTAAGATTGCTAACATATGATCAAACACAAATTCTATCCAAAGATTTTATGTTGACCAAATTATAATTTGATGTAAATACAAGATGCAATTGCTTTTTGTTGATTATTAGCTATAGTAGTAGTTCAACTTACTCATTAATATGCAATATATATTTAATTTTCTATGAATACGAATAAAGATGAATGCTTAAATAAGTGAACATACTAACAATGTAGATAACTTTTAAAATAAATAAATAAATAAATTAGGTAATGACATATAGTAAATTTTACACAACTTATAACTAATTCAAAAAATAATTTTCCATCGAAATCTATAATAAACTCAAAAGCATTTCAGTTCTATTTATTTTGGGGTGAATTAACGTCCCTTAATTGATTATTTGAATATCCTATAAGAATCCTGGCTTTAAAGAGTTATTTTTAATTTAGGTCTTGTTTTGCGCGAAGACCATAATCAAAATCAAAATAGTACTACTTTAAAAAATAATAATAATAATAACAAATAATTTTTTTAAAATTATTTTTTATAAAATTTAATATAAAAAATATTATATTTATACATACATGTAACGTTATTTCAAAAGATTTGATTTCGGAGTAGAATTATTATATATTTTGACATGATTTTATCTCCACGGAGAAGTACCACATTTTGCAGTTAAAAAGTCATTAGATCTCCGAGAAAGATACATAAAATCTGCAGTCCGAACTTATAGTTAGATTTGAGTTTCGTACTGAAATATGAATTTACACATATATAATATTTTCTATGAGCATAATAATATTATAAAAATAGTAGATTATCTTTAAATGCTAACTGAACCCAAAAGTAATGGTATATGTAATAAGATGTACATCCATCAAATTTTGGATGGTATATGTGAATATTTTGGACTAGAATCCCTCCACGATTTAACTGTTCTTCGCATTTAATTTCTTTCAATTATAAAAATTTCTATTAGTTGAACAAATAAATTTTCATTTATACTTTTTAGTAATTAGTATTTCTAGTGAAGATTTAAATAAAATAGATACAGCCAAAGAGACTGCCAACGAGAAAACCTCCTTGCCCACTCTGCCATGAGGAGATTGCTAACTTGCTTCGATATTTTCATGATAGGACCAATTAATGAGGTCACACACTTATCCGTACTTAGTTGTAATTTTCAACCAAATCAAATGATGCCGAAATTTTGATTTTATTTTTGAACTATTTCAATTGCCAAGGTCAACTCCCAACTTTTAGGATTTTGTAATTTTCAGCTTTAATTTTTTGATTGATTCAACTGCAATAATTTTAATAAAATAAATAATTATAAATTAAACATAAATATTATTGTTACATAAATTCGAAATTAATGAAATTAAGCAAATTAATAACTTATATTAATCTAACTATAGTCATTTAGTTAAATGTTATTGTTAATATGCTTAGCCTTTTTTTTAATAGTATTTCAATTTAAATTTGAGTAAGATTGGCTAACATATGATCAAACACAAATTCTATCCAAAGATTTCATGTTGACCAAATTATAATTTGATGTAAATGCAAGATGCAATTGCTTTTTGTTGATTATTAGCTATAGTAGTAGTTCAATTTGCTCATTAATATGCAATATATATTTAATTTTCTATGAATACGAATAAAGATGAATGCTTAAATAAGTTAACATACTAACAATGTAGATACCTTTCAAAATAAATAAATAAATAAATTAGGTAATGTAAATTTTAAGCAACTCATAACTAATTCAAAAAATAATTTTCCAACGAAATCTATAATAAGCTCAAAAGCATTTCAGTTCCATTTATTTTGGGGTGAATTAATATCCCTTAATATATTATTTGAATATCCTATAAGAATCCTACATTTAAAGAGTTATTTTTCATTTAGATCTTGTTTTACGTGAAAACCATAATCAAAATAAAAATAGTACTATTTTAAAAAAAAAAATAATAATAATAAATTTTTTAAAATTATTTTACATAAATTTTAATATAAAAAATATTATTTTATTTCACATGCTTAATAAATTTACATAAAAATATAAATTTTATTCACTTCTTACACTAAAATACTCAATTTTAATATTTTAATTTAGAATATAAAATAAAATTAATTTTTTAAAATTATTAATTATGTAAAATAAAATAATATTTATAAAATAAATATAATAATATTATTGTGATTGTGTACAGTAAATATATACAGTAGTAATCCAAATAGAAAACAAAATAAAGAGAGGTGAGGAGGCAAGGCGGCGAGTTGGACATAAAAAAGAGAAAAGATAAGTAGCGAGTTGAAGAGCGAGTGAGTGAAAACTGAGAAAGGGAGTGTGGGGGGGAAGAGAGCGACAATAGAGATAAAAATTTTATGTAAAAAATATGATAAATTTATTTTATTTAAATTTTATAATATTTAAATAATTGTTTGCAAATTTAAATATTTTTCTCAATATAAATTATTTAAATTTAAATATTTTTTTCAATATAAATTTAAATATTTTATATAAATTCGGATAAATATTAATTTGATTTTGAGTTAAATAAATTGCTTTTCAAACAACCTAATTTTAAGCTAAAATATTTACATTTGTTGGAGCGATTTTTATTTTTCATATAAAATTGTCTCCTCTCCCTTCTAATTTCATGCCTTCTCAGTTCTCCCTACACTAATGCCAGGTAATATTCTTGTCAAATTACAGATCAATGGATAAACTTTCAATTATTTGCAAATCAATATTATTTCTTTCACCCATTCCTTTAAATAAAGGCCCTTCAGAAAGGAAAATATATTAGAAGAAAATATTACATTTCCATGTATAAATGTGTGCATACACATATTTATACATACATGTAATGTCATTTCAAAAGATTTAATTTCGGAGTAGAATTATTATTTTAACATGATTTTATCTCCACGAAGAAGCACCCTACACATTTTGCAGTTAATAAGTCATTAGATCTCCGAGAAAGAAATATAAAATCTGCAGTCCAAACTTATAGTTAGATTTGAGTTTCGCATTGAAATATAAATTTACACATATATAACATTTTCTATGAGAATAATAATATTATAAAGATAGTAGATAAATTTTGAATGCTAACTGAACCCAAAAGTAATAGCATATATAATAACATGTACATCCATCAAATTTTTTAAAGCCTGAAGCGTTTTTGTTCTATTTGGGGTGAATATTTTGGACAAGAATCCCTCCACGATTTAACTGTTCTTCGCATTTAATTTCTTTCAATTATAAAATTTTCTATTAGTTGAACACACAAATTTTTATTTATACTTTTTAACTTTTAGCTAGGGATAACATGGCTTTTGAGTAATAATTGTATATTGAAATGAATAGTTGGCTCATACAGAATAAATTACAGTTAGTAATTAGTATTTCTAGCTAGTGAAGAATTAAACAGAATAGATAGAGCTAAAGAGACTGCCAACGAGAAAACCTTCTTGACCACTCCGCCATGAGGAGATTGCTAACTTGCTTAGATATTTTCACGATAGGACCAATTAATGAGATCACACACTTATCCGTACTTAGTTGTGATTTTCAACCAAATCAAATGAAGCCGAAATTTGTATTTTATTTTTGAACTATTTCAATTGCCAAGGTCAACTCCCAACTTTTAGGATTTTGTAATTTTCAGCATTAATTTTTTGATTGATTCAACTGCAATAATTTTAATAAAATAAATAATTATAAATTAAACATAAATATTATTGATACATAAATTCGAAATTAATGAAATTAAGCAAATTAATAACTTATATTAATCAAATTATAGTCATTTAGTTAAACATTGTTGTTAATATACTTAGCCTTTTTTTTTAATAGTATTTCAATTTAAATTTGAGTAAGATTGGCTAACATATGATCAAACACAAATTCTATCCAAAGATTTCATGTTGACCAAATTATAATTTGATGTAGATGCAAAATGCAATTGATTTTTGTTGATTATTAGTTATAGTAGTAGTTCAACTTGCTTATTAATATGCAATATATATTTAATTTTCTATGAATACGAATAAAGATGAATGCTTAAATAAGTGAACATACTAACAATGTAGATAACTTTCAAAATAAATAAATAAATAAATTAGGTAATGACATATAGTAAATTTACGCAACTTATAACTAATTCAAAAAATAATTTTCCAACGAAATCTATAATAAGCTCAAAAGCATTTCAGTTCTATTTATTTTGGGGTGAATTAACGTCCCTTAATTGATTATTTAAATATCCTATAAGAATCCTGGATTTAAAGAGTTATTTTTTATTAAGGTCTTGTTTTGCGCGAAGACCACAATCAAAATCAAAATAGTACTACTTTAAAAAACAATAATAATAATAATATTAAATAATTTTTTTAAAATTATTTTTTATAAAATTTAATATAAAAATATTATATTTATACATATATGTAACGTTATTTCAAAAGATTTGATTTCGGAGTAGAATTATTATTTTGGCATGATTTTATCTCCACGGAGAAGCACAACATTTTGCAATTAATAAGTCATTAGATCTCTTAGAATGAAACATAAAATCTGCAGTCCAAACTTATGGTTAGATTTGAGTTTCGCACTGAAATATGAATTTACACATATATAATATTTTCTATGAGCATAATAAAGTGTTTTAAAAAGTGATGATATATGTGAATATTTTGGACTAGAACCCCTCCACGATTTAACTGTTCTTCGCATTTAATTTCTTTCAATTATAAAAATTTCTATTAGTTGAACACAAATTTTCATTTATACTTTTTAACCATTAGCTAAGGATGACATGGCTTTTGAGTAATAATTGTACATTGAAATGAATAGTTGGCTCATACAGAATAGATTACAGTTAGTAATTAGTATTTCTAGTGAAGATTTAAACAGAATAGATACAGCCAAAGAGACTGCCAACGAGAAAACCTCCTTGCCCACTCCGCCATGAAGAGATTGCTAACTTGCTTTGATATTTTCACGATAGGACTAATTAATGAGGTCACACACTTATCCGTACTTAGTTGTGATTTTCAACCAAATAAAATGAAAACGAAATTTTGATTTTATTTTTGAACTATTTCAATTGCCAAGGTCAACTCCCAACTTTAGGATTTTGTGATTTTAAGCTTTAATTTTTTTATTGATTCAACTGCAATAATTTTAATAAAATAAATAATTATAAATTAAACATAAATATTATTGATACATAATTAAATTCGAAATTAATGAAATTAAACAAATTAATAACTTGTATTAATCTAATTAGTCATTTAGTTAAACGTTATTGTTAATATGATTAGCCTTTTTTTTAATAGTATTTTAATTTAAATTTGAGTAAGATTGGTAACGTATGATCAAACACAAATTCTATCCAAAGATTTCATGTTGACCAAATTACAATTTGATGTAGATGCAAGATGCAATTTTTTGTTGATTATTCGCTATAGTAGTAGTTCAACTTGCTCATTAATATGCAATATATATATTTAATTTTCTATGAATACGAATAAAGATGTATGCTTAAATAAGTGAACATACTAACAATGTAGATACCATTCAAAATAAATAAATAAATAAATTAAGTAATGACATATAGTAAATTTTACGCAACTCATAACTAATTCAAAAAATAACTTTCCAACGAAATCTATAATAAGCTCAAAAGCATTTCAGTTCTATTTATTTTGGGGTGAATTAACATCCCTTAATTGATTATTTGAATATCCTATAAGAATGCTAGATTTAAAGAGTTATTTTTCATTTATATCTTGTTTTAAGCGAAAACCATAATCAAAATCAAAATAGTACTACTTTAAAAAATAATAATAATAATAATAATAATAAATTTTTAAAAATTATTTTACACAAATTTTAATATAAAAAATATTATTTTATTTCACATGCCTAATAAATTTAAATAAAAATATAAACTTTATTCACTTATTACACCAAAATACTCAATTTTAATATTTTAATTTAGAATATAAAATAAAATTAATTTTTTAAAATTATTGAGTATGTAAAATAAAATAATATTTATAAAAAAATAAAATAAATGTACTAATATTATTGTGATTGTGTATAGTAAATATATACAATAATAATCCAAATAGAAAACAAAAGAAAGAGAGGCGAGGAGGCAAGGCGGCGAGTTGGACATAAAAAAAGAGAAAAGATAAGTAGCGAGTTGGAGAGCGAGCGAGTGAAAAGCGAGAAAGGGAGTGTGAGGGGAAGAGGGCGACAATAGAGATAAAAATTTTATGTAAAAAATATGATAAAATTATTTTATTTAAATTTTATAATATTTAAATAATTATTTGAGAATTTAAATATTTTTGTCAATATAAATTATATAAATTTAAATATTTTTATCAATATAAATTTAAATATTTTATATAAATTCGGATAAATATTAATTTGATTTTGAGTTAAATAAATTAATATTTTTTTTGAAAATTATTAAATATGTGAAATAAAATAATATTAAATTTATTTATTATTATTGTTGTTGTTTTTTAAGTTAGTACTATTTTGATTTTTGCGTTAAACAGGACCTCAGTTTACCAATTAAGCACTCAAATTTTAATCTCTTTGACGAAGATATAAGCAAAGTAGATACAGCCGAGAGAAAACCACCTTGCCCACTCAGTCAGGATGAAATAGCTACCTCATCGCCATATATAATTCTATCATAAAGAGAATCCACTATCTCTAATCTCTATTATCTGTAGTCTTCAATCAAATTAAATTGAGTCATTATTTTGTTTTTAGTTTAGATTATTTTATTTTCCAAGACCAATTCCCAATTTCAGCTGCTTTGAAATTTTTGCCTTTACTTTTGTGGATATTAATTAATTCAAGGATTTTTTTAATAAAATAATGAATTAAGTAAACTTAAATATAATTGATATATATATATATATATATACATACATATCAAAATAATGAAATTATATAAATTAATCTGTGATCAGGATCAAACTATAAGAAAATTAACTCATGTCGAAATGATTATATGTTGTTTTAAAAAGAGAATAATAAAGGTAATTTTTGTAAAGTTTGTGAAGCAGAATCTAAATGACAAGAAAATAAGAAAGAATGTGATGATTTGAAAAGCAAACATACTTTTAAGGATATAATTTTTCATTGGTGCCTCGATATTAGCAACATTTTTTATGTGCTAAAATTGCTCTAAACTTAAGTTGACATCGCATTGAAAGAAGGAAAGTAAAATAATGAACATTTAGCAAACTCAAATGCATAAAATAATCACATTTTGAAAAGATAGCAAAATATATATCATATATATGTGTCTCATTGTAATTTTTTAAAATATAATTATGAACATGCTCTTTTCTTTTTTATCTAGATTTCATACTTATGTACCTCCAATGAATGATCACATTATGAAAAGATAGCAAATTTGATCTTCACATTACAGTCATTTAAATTAAAATTTCTTTCTAAATGATTGAACTTTGTTTTAATATTAATTATCTTGAACAAAAATTTATGTACTCATTTGCAATATATCCTTTAGCAAAATATGAATTTTTTTGAATGAGATCTATTTCTAATAAGACTTGAATATACTCATTTGTTGTTTCAATGAAAACATTCATCTAAACTGAATCGGTTCTGCCACTTTTGCTTTAAAAGCTAAATGAACTATTAGGTGAAGCATTATATTAAAAAATGATAGAATTAAGAAAATCTTTCTTTTCAAGTACTCACACAAAGGATTTTTATTAAATCACTTGAAAGTTAAGGTACTGAAATATGATAAAAGTTAGTAATAAAATTTATAATATTCTGTGGCAATTAATAAACCACTATTGTAGTAGGGAAGAAATAATTTATCAATATCTAATAATTATGACCTTTTAAAGTAATTAATCTATAGTCTTTTATATTAACAAAATAAGAGATATTAAAAGAGAAGCTGTCGAAAACTTTTATTCCATTAAAAAAAATTTATTATCTAACGCTTTTCTTCTATAGATAAAGTGTAAGGTGTTGAATAAATAATTTCTCTAATATCTTCTTTTGATTACTGCAAATCTGCTCATTATTCCAACTTTTCTAAATCACGATGAGATTTAATATTATTCTTAAATTTGTCAGAAAGATCAAAGATTGTGATAATCATACTTTCACTAACATACTTGATAATGTACATCATATCTAAGTTGTGATATAACAATAAAGATTTTTAATAAGGTAACTCAAAAAAGATATCATTTTATTCTAATTATCACCTCGCTCATAATAAAATATCTTTACCTTCAACAAAGGATCATTAGTAAATTGTTTGTCTTCCAAATCAAGTGCTTAAGATAGAACCTTATCCCCTGTTAATTGTATAGGTGTATTACCTAATTTCTTGGAGCCATCAAATGACAAATGGCAAAAATTGACGGTGTCACATATAGCATTCTTTACAATTATGTGTCAAACGCATAAAATGAGTATTCTTATTACATATTGGACAAGCTAACTTTCGTTTAGTACTCCATCCAAAAAGCATATTATAAGCCGAAAATTTATTAATCCTCCATAGGAGCAAAGTATGTAAGGGGAAGTTCTCGTTTGTCAATGCATTATAAGTCTAAACTCTTACTTTCCAAAACTCTTTAAGTTCCTCAATCAATAGTTGTAAAAATATATCTATAGCATCTCCAGATGTTTTAGCATCAGGAATAATAATTGATAAAATAGGAGTAGAATGAACTGATCTAGAATCCATCTCCATGATATCAACAATATAAATTTATATAATAATAATAATAATAATAAAGAGAAATAAGATCTAAAGAGCTCATTGTCCTTCAAATATTGTGACAGTATCTGAAGGTCGAGTCTGGCAAACCTAAAATTTTATATTATAGATTTGTAAATTATACATGATAAAATATGATTCAAAAAATATAGATTTTTTTTAAAAAATTTATATAAAATATATAATTTTATAAGATTAATTTAATATGATATGTATAATATTTTGTTTATAACAGTAAAATAATTGCAAGTAAATTAATGAAAGAAAGGTTTGCCGGCCTTCTCCTCTCCACGATAGCTCACTCTGATCGATGGCTGCCAACGTCGCTCACCTCCTCCTCCTCCTCCTCCTCCTCTGCGCGTCTACGACATCGAGAGGCGCACAAGGCATGAAAAATTATTGGGTTCGGAGAGCTCGTCACATCACCTTTTCATATACCAATTAAATGCTGACAGCTGGCAGCGAGCGGCCCACAGTAACTGGGTTCGAAGATCGATGTGCTTGTTATAAGCATAAAGATACTTGTTATAGGCTGTTATCGGCATAAATGTACTTATTATAAGCATAAAGGTGCTTGTTATAAGCTGTTATCGACATAAATGTACTTGTTATAAGTATAAATGTGCTTATTATAAGCATAAAAGTGTTTGCTATAGGCATAAATGTGCTTGTTATATATAAGCATCTTTATGCACCTTTATGCCTATAACACCTTAATGCCTATAACATCTTTATGCTTATAACACTTTTATGCCTATAACAAACACTTTTATGTTTATAACAAGCACATTTATATCTATAACAAGCACTTTTATATTTATAACAAACACATCGATCTCCGAACCCAGCTGCAGTTGGCCGCCAGTTGCCAGCTGTCGCCATTTAATTGATGTATGAAAATGTGACGTGACTAGCTCTCCGAACCCAATAATTTTTCCAACAAGCACAAGATGCAGATTTATTTTATATTTTACATATTTTTAAATATTAAATTAAAAAAATTAATTAATTATTATCTCAATATTACAACATATAATTTAAATATATAAATATTATTTTTTAAATAATATTTTATAAATAATTATTTATATATTATTAAATAAAATAATTATTTTTTAGATAATATTACATGACACAAAAATAATATTAAATCAAACACCCTACTAATTTTCTTTTTTATAAATTTATAAAATAAAATATATATTTTATTTAAAATTCTAATTTTTTAACCAAACAAGGCGGTCTCTCTCTATTTTTGAGATTAATTTGTTGCAAGTGCCGACCTAATTAATATTAGTAATTAATTAAAATGAAAATTTTGCGTGACCTGCGTAACTAGTCTTCACTTTTCTACCGTTTTTTTACTGATTAATTAATAAAATTTATTAAATTTTTAGGATATTATTTTTTCAATTATCCACATTAGAGGCTCATGATTAATTAAAGATTTTTTTTTAAATAAGAGAAAATTATATTAATTTATATATTTCATAAAAAATAAAATTATTTTAATATTGAGAAGCATATTATATGTAAGATATGAAATGAGTTTAATTATATTATTAAAATTTATGATAAATGTAAAATAAAATTAATTTTTAATATTAAAATTTATTTTAGAAGAAAAATAAAATTATTAAAATTTATTATGAATTAAAAATATTAATAAATTTCAGTTTTGGCTCTTTTGAGCTGCAATCCAAACAACATTATTTGGTAAGATAGAAAATTTTGCAGTCAACCAAAACAAATTCAAAAAATAATTTTACACCGTTGGACATTTCTCTAAGTTCCAAACATTTTGGGGTGATTCAATGTTCTTTTGATGTTATATTATTTAGAGAAAATAATTATTAGACTTGATAATATTTGTAGATAATATTTTTAAAAATTATAAAATTATTACTCAAAAATAACATCTAAGAGACAATTTAATAAGATTAAAATTAAATTTAGAAGAACTACTATTTTATTGAAATTTGTTAACAATGTAAAATAAAATTAATTATTATGCTGAGATATGCGAAAAATTTAATCAATTATTATTTTAGTATATATATATAAGATATGAAATAATTTTTTTTTTATTTTAAATTATGTGTATAATATAAAATATAATTAATTTTTAATATTAAATTTTATATGTAATATTATTTTAATTTAACTAAACAAAGAAACCTTAGAAATGTTCACATATTATCTAAATAATCTGATATAATATCAAAATAATTTTAAACCAAACTCTCTTTTAGCCATATAGGTCTTGCAAATATAATTATATGAGCAAATAAACCCTTCAGTTTAAATCTTGTCAGTTAAAGTAATCCATATTAGCATAAGCTATTAATATTTAGAAAATATGACAGTTAAAATGTATGAAAATGCCTATCATCTAGCCCTCTTCACAAGTTTTATAATTTTTTGCCATTTATTTTCTTGAAGCATTAAGATTTCTTTCTTGGAAAATAAATATATGAAATAACCTCATTATTTTGAGTGATGTGAAAATTTTAAGAGTACAATATTAATTTAATTTTTATTTTTAAATATATCAATAATATTTGTATTTTTGTTAAAGTTATCCCAATTGAATAATTACAAAAGTACTAAAGCTAATCAACAAACTGGCTAAAGTTGGGAATTGATTTAGGCAAATGAAATAGTCCAAATTAAATAAAAAGAAAATCCCCACATAATTTAATTTGACTGAAGTCTAAACAAATTATGTGGAGATATTTTTTTTTTACCCTAGATAACTAGATTCTTTTTTTTTATGGAAAATGAATTTTCTTTTGACATGGCCACTAGAGGAGAGTTTAGTTATCTGATCAGTGGGTTCTCTCTGCTCTTCCAAACACACCAAAAAACAAAAAAAAAAAGTTGGATTCTCTTTGTTTTTCTTTTTCTTTCTTTTTTTTTTGATAGAAACTAGATTTTCTTTTGACAAGGCCACAAAAGGAGAGTTCAGTTATCTGATCAGTTGGGTTCTCTCTACTCTTCCAAACAAAAAAAAGTTGAGTTCTCTTGGCTATTTCTCCAACTTTTTTGAAGTTATATTTACTTTTCTGGCAGCCGAACAGACCATCCGGTCAACCAGCCAAATGGTTCGATCGAGCTGACCAGACGGTCCGGTCGATCGATCGGATGGTTCATCCCGCTGAACGCACGTTAACACCGTTTATGCTGTTTTGTGCGCAGTGGGGACTGCTCACTCAACACCATGTGATTGGCAAATAAACCACTAATGTGAATCGCTCATCATATGCAATAATTTTTCCGCCCAAGCTCTCTCTTATCTCTCTTACTGAAATTAGAAACAAAAAGATACGGTGGTCCCTAATATAACATTATTGTCTCTCGTGCATCACAAGCTATTGTTATCCAAAGTTAGGATGAAGATGAAGTAAAGTCAATGTTGATACTGGATTTCTGGTATCACATTGATAAGGGAAGAGAAAAAGCCTCAAGAATTAGCGGTCACGATGTTCAAAATATTGGAGTAGAGGGTCAAGAGACATCTAAAAGAACATAAGGACTTTAAGTAGTTCAAGGATAGCTTCTCTTACGTCCATCGAGGAATCAGAGAAAAAAGACTTCTCTGTCCTTTCTGAAGCTCTATGCAGAGGTATTTATAAATGACCTATAATAGGGTACAGTGGGTTTTTCCGCCAGAATATTATAATTATTGGCTCTATGTCATCGAGCCCATACTTGCCGGCCTCAAGAAGACCAATGATAATGTCGAGGGCATTCGAGCTCTAAATCTGTGTGACTAGCGAAAATCTATATTGTGAAAATTGTGTTGATGTGCCACTCCACTAGGCTGAGACAGTCACACCTGTGGGCAAACAAGTATTGTGGCCCGATATCACTGAGAGAAGCTGCGAATGGTCAAGCATCGTGGTTGATGCCTTCAGGAAGCTGTGGATGATCACATGCAGTAGCTGATGGTACCAGCAATTGTGGACTAAACCTCGTGCCCGATGTTAACCGAATATCGTGATTGATAGCATAGAAGAGCTGTGACCAAAATGTCGTGACAAATAATACGGGAGGCCAGACATCACGATCGAAGGTATAGAAGGCCAGACGTTGGCCGAAGATTGGTCTTGACTGCACGCATCTACTACTGAGCTTCCCCTACATCTTTGTAATGACCTCGACTTTTATCTCGGCCGTTACCCAATTTTCTTTTCCTCAAATAGTTCCATTATATCTTAATATAAATCTGTCCTCAATATACAATTATTATATTACACCATAAATAAATATAAAATCTTAAACAAAAATAATCTAAAATAATCTTCTAATTGTCTCTCACTCATGCCACTTATGTTTGTGCTAAACCTATAAAAATATAGCTGAAAACGGCATTAGTCCACCAACAGGACTCAATGGGAGATATCAACTAGCTATGGGCCACATAAAATATTTAATAAGATTTCATGATCACAAATTTATTAGTTTGAAATTTAAGAAAATTATTACATGTATACAAAGTAATATTCATGAACTTATATCAAATGAATAGATAATATAATAGCAATGACTATAATAATTATGTATACTTAAATTGTATAACAGAAGATATCAAATAAAAATTTATAACATGAGTACTATCAAATAAATGAGCATATATATCATGACTTTTTTATGAACAATTGGACAGTATATATACAAGATAAATAATTAGCACAAATTGAATATTAAATATAAATAAATATAACATGATTTGCATACTAATTATAATATAATCATGTTAATAAAACAAATATAAAAATATGATTAACGAGTAAGTTCTTTTTTAATTACTTTCATTTTACTCTTTTGGGCCCGTGATTTCTCGTACTACGCCTCAGCTGCCTTTTACACATTTGGAGATCGTCACCCCCCATGAATAGTCCTCCGTAGGCATATCCAATGGGCGTCGTCGCGCCAGATATCATGTGAGGACCTCTAGTGGACACGTATCCACAGCAGACACGTATCTGCTTTGGGGATCGTCACCCCCCATGACAATCGAAAAATGCCAATAGACACCGTCGTGCCAAATGTCATATACTCGAGCTAAGGCAGGTGCGCAATCCTACAGAAATCACATTTAACTTTTAATCCATTGTCGCCTTTAAAATCTTGATTATAAATTTAGTCACATGACAAGCTCATACACTTGTTTAAATATCATATTATATCTTTGAATGTGACGACAAATCCGTACACTTGCCCTCCCGTAATTGTCACAAACACAAGTCAACATATTCTCATCGAATATGACGACAAATCCGTAAACTTGCCTTTCCTTATGTGTCACAGTCGCGAGTCAATATATTCTCATCGAATATGATGACAAGTCCGTACACTTGTCCTCCCGTAAGAGTCACAGTCGCGAGTCAATATATTCACATCGAATGTGACGACAAATCCGTACACTTATCCTCCCATAGGTGTCACAGTCGAGGAAAAGAAGCATATCATTATATAACATATTTATTTCATCATTGAAAAAATAAACAGAATCAGCAATTAATTCATAATAATTTATATGCATCATATATTATAAAACTTTCACAGTCCACCTTATCCCTCATAACTACGATAACTTAATTTTAAGTCATCTCTCTTATTCGAATTAAATTTTTATAGTAATCTAGCAATCACCAATAAAATCAATCACGATATATATCTTTAAAAATATTTTAATCTAAATTAATAAAAATTATTAAATTTTCACATATAATTCATGAAGCCTCAAACAAAATTTAATGAGAATATGATTAGAGCTAATACTATAACTATAATCCACATTTGAGTCTCATACTAAAGTGAATTAAATTGAATAATAATCAATCTCAAATTTCATATTTTTATCACTCTATGATTATAAAAATATCAACATTATGCGAATCAAATCATCTATTAATAAACCTATTTAGCATAAATTTTAAACAACAAATTATCAGAAATTAATTAAATCATCAATCCTCAATGTCTTATAGCATTTGAAATCGATTTCATAACCAATATCTCTGCCAAAGTAACTCAATTATTTAGACTTCTAATAATAAAATATATATTTCTAGGCTAATTAATAAAAGCACTATATAATTATGATAAATAATTAAATAATTTAATAATCTCCAAATTTATATTTAATAGCAATCATCTGACGTAAGAAATTTTCATTTAATCTACATGTGATAATAAGCTCCTTTAAAAATAAATTTTTATGCCAAATTTCTCTAGCAAAATCTCATCCAAAATGAACTTTTTAAAGAAAAATTTCTACATAAAAATTATAATATAATATATCCTCTATCTTTATATGAATTTTTATATCAATCCGAATTCATTTGGTACACCAAATCCTCTATGAACTAAATTCGATCAGAAAATTCGAATTTCTATCAGATTTTACTAATGACAACGAAATCATACTTTTTATTCAGAATTAATCAAATGCTTCTTCACGAAAGTTGTAGGTAACTTCAAGATCTAACTCACCACCAAGTTTTATAAAAATTCAAGATCATTTGATGCCCCAAACTAATACTACAAGGCTCAGATCTGAAACAAAAATATTCCAGCAATATATAATCGTGTATATTAAAATAAATTTCTCTAATAAAATAATTTAAGCACAAAAATAAAATTTATGGCCATAAACATAAAGAAAATATTAGCAATGCAATAAAATAACATTTCACAAATAATAAAATATTAAATTTAAATCAAATTATGCGAATTCTTATCTTTGATTAATTTAAACCCTAATAATTAGAGAAATCTCCTACCTCAAGGAATCATGAAAATATCTCCTTTTTCTTTCTCCTTTTCCTCTTGTCTTCACATCCGAATCTTTGAAATCCTTCTTACGTGATTGCCGATTCGAAGGAAAAATCTTACGTGACTGAGGCAGAGAAGACGATCGCCGACCTAAAGTCAAAGGGTGCCAGGCAAGAGGGCGACCTTGAGGCGGTGTCGGCGCAGGTGGAGCAACTTTGGAAGGAGAAGGTGGCCTTGGAGGCCCACATCAAAGAGCTGGTTGAAGAAAACTGTCAACGAGTGGACTTCGCCTGTACTATTCAGAACCTTCTTGCGGCGCAAAAGTTCCAACTTCCTCCACCATGAAGCCCATTCTTCCTCCACTCTCTTCTTTCTCTTTTTTTTTGAATGACCATCCTGTAACCACCCCTTGAATTCTCCCTCATACTCGTATGATTAAAAGGTGATTTAGGAAGATTAAGGAGCTAAAGTGAGGTTAAGGTGACTAAATGCTCAAGGTCTATGATTTATTCATCTTCTACACTCAAGATTCAATCCTCAAGAACGGGGGTGAGTGCGGTCTCATTGTGCTTATCATTTCATTGTACTATTTTATCCTCATTTGGATTGATTGGAGGATGATCAATTATATTGTGCCCTCACTTGGTGTGTGAGTGAGGAGGGCCCCTTGGCCTTAGATGTAAAAGGGAAGTAGTTTAAATACCTTCATTAGTGAAAATGAGGAGGGCCTCTATAGTGAGATTGGGGAGTATTAATGTGACGTCCCGACTATCGGTACCCGACCACACATTGCATAGGCTGAGCTACCAGCAACCGAGGCGTCAGAACTAGAACTAAACCAACAACAAATAACTTCCACATATTCTTGCATCATCCATTACCTTGCAGCAACCTGCGGTACCTCACATCATGTCCCATGATCTTTCTTATGCAGTACCTGCCACCAAAAATGGCAAGAGTTTGTTAATACAAATCCAATAGGTAAAACAGTATCCAACATAAAAATGGCTACAAATATCATCGCATGAACATTAATTAAACATACCTACATCAAAGTATCATCATAATCTCCACATCAGTATTCTCACAAAAATACATAAACTCATACATTACTCTGTTTAGTGATGTGGACATATCATTTCCATATCCTTTTACCTAGAGGCCTGACAAAAGTTCCTACAGCTTGTTATTCTAGAAGCCTTGACAGGAGCTGCACTTTATGTCGGTGATTCCACATCAGGACATCACCCAGCTACACTCTCCGCCCTCATCGCAATAACACATATAGGAAACTTTCCGCCCTTATCGGTTCTTGGTATACAAAAATTCATCAACACCACATCACCTCACAGACCAACAAATCACACGCATTTCCTTGTGTAAATAAGAAAATACACGGCATCATAACTTAATTTCATAAACATAATAAGCCAACATCAACTTAGGAAAAGAATAACCTACCGATTAATCGTTAAACAAAACTCAGAAATCCTTTATTAGCTTTGTTTTCCTTCCTCTTCCTTTCTTCTTCTTCCTTTCCTTCTTCTTCGCCTTCTTCTTCTTCTTCGCCTTCTTCTTCTTCTTCTTCTCCTTCTCCTCTGCTTTCCTGCAGCAGCCACCGCTGCTGCTGCTCTTGCTTGGGCGGAACGGCAGGCCAAGGCGCGGTAGCAGAAAGAAATCGAGAGGGAGAGAGGGAAAGAGAAGGACGGCCATGAGTGCCACGCGCGACACGCGGAAAAAAGGGGCAGCACGGGCGAAAGGCGGTTCAGCGGCTGAACTTATCTGTTTTGGAACAATTGCATTTTAGTCCACAGATTTTCAATCTCTTATAAATAGATCCAAATTTATTATTTTTAAGTCCAAACTCATTCTTTCATTTTTAAACCTCAAATCAAATTTTGGGATATTTACAATTAGGTTGTACAAGCTTATTTGTTGTGGACAAAAGAATTGTAATTGATTCTAGTGAAATGGAATCGGGTAGGCTTTGGGAACCGAACAACATTATATTTGATATTCCTTACTTTCTTGCACTTATAGCTTATTTTCATTTTATTATTTATTGTGTATGTGCATTTTATTTTATTGCTTTTGTTTGTACTTGATCATCATTATCACAAACTCGTGTTCCTTGAGTTAACTTAAGTGTTGTAGCAAAGTAAATGAAATAAATATTATCTAAAATAAATTAATATTTTAACACCACATTAGCATCTACTAACCCCTCCCGCCTCTCTAGATGCCCACCATACTATCCTACAGACACTAAATTGAATGTTGCAAATGGAAACACAACTTAGCAAAAATATTTTCTAAGTTTGGAATGTAACTAAAAGCACTTAGTTGATTTTCTTTTAAAAAGAAATTTTTGTTTTAGCTTCCGGATTCAGTTTAGCATGAAGAAATTAACCAAAGCATCATCAACATAATCCAAGAACGAAGATGAACACCATATGAATAAGAGAAATAATAATACTGATAATAAGGAAAAATCAAAGAATTAGATGGAATAAGTAACAAAGCAGATTAAATTGATAGAAATTCCACTTCTAAGTGAATCATAAACTTCCTGGATAGCAGCTTCTCTGCAATCCCAGACCAAATCTAAAGCCCCCTTCCCTGGCTTAGTATTAAATTGAAGCAAATCCAAATTCTTTTGAGATTTGCACTAAGGTGCTTTTTTTGTCTCAAATGCTTACTAGGCTCTTAATTTAGACCCTAATAAGTGAGTAATGGTCAAAGCTATTTGAAAAAAAAGCACGCCTTCTGCTTCTCTCCCACTTCCTTGTATCCTGGTCTCACTATCTCTGGCAACTCTTGCCATCGATTGTGGGGGAACCTAGATGCAGAGAAGCATAGTGGGGGCCACGACTCCCTACCGCCGTCGAATGGCTAGCACTCAGCGACAAGTCCGAAAGGAGGGATAGTGGCAAAAGGTCGCAGCAAATCTTGAGGAGAAGAGCAAGGTTTCAGAGGATTCAGGAGGCGGCTTGGGAACAATGAAGGGAGTACGGCCGACTGCATAAACCATCGAAGGCAACGCCACACTTCAGAGAGGCGATGGAAGAGGATAACCTAGTGGCCTCAGGACTTGAAACCATGGAAGAAGATGATGCTGTCGGTCACGGCATTGTAGGCCATAATGGAAGCACTGTACCTTGGCACTCGAATAGGAAACCAAAGGATCTCATCTCGAAAGCTATAGCATTGGAAGGAGAATACTCCCCTTGATGCAGCGCGGGGATCGGTTTTAGTCGATCCTAACGCTACCAATAAAGGACACGTGCCTAGGTGATAATGCCGTTACGACTATAATTATGATAATTAAATAAAAAAGAGATAAATGCAATTTATGCTGCTAATTTGAAGAGATTAAACTAAGTCAAAATAAATTATACTAATTAGCAACAACTACACGTCCACATAAACTTTAATAGATTTTCTAAGGGAATTAAAATGTTCCAATCAATTTCATAGAAACAAAAGCAAATTGAGATAGGAAACTATCAAATTAATAAAGATTAATTACTAATCCATTCAATTTGATTACCTGGATTGGTGGTCAATTAATACCAATGTGCGAGGTTTGAACTTAACATCAGCCAACTCGAAAAGAAAAGCAGAGAGAATGACATGAACAGAACATTCAAATAACCCAGAATTATTACGCAAAATGATAATCAATCTCATTCATAATTCAGCCCAAGCTTAAGTCATAAAAGGCAGGAACAGTGAACTGGAATAAAATGGCAACTATGGAGGGATTGAACACAAACCAAGCAATAGGAATTAATATTAATACTTCTGATATCACAGAACAGAAATCAGTGAGAAGGGGATAATGCAAGATTAAGAGAAATAAACCCTTTAAATAAGAACCTTAAGCATGGGAAACCTGCAGCCCCTCTGCGTTCCCGGTCCGAATCGACGCCACCTGCGCAGATTCACAGCGAAAGGAGTAAACTCTCCACTCGAAATCAGGTAGAAATCATCAACTGC
>JAEMOT010000442.1:9434-135628 GCA_019297695.1 Apostasia ramifera | reverse complement strand
GGATCCAAGGCCACCTAACCGGTTCCGGACCGGATCCGGAACCGGTTAGAACCGGACCGGACCAGTTCCAGGTCCGGTTACCATGCCTAGTCGACGGAACAATAAGTTGCTTCTTGGCAGGTGCAACATCTTTCAACTATGAGTAGGGAGTCATCCCTTAGCTTTGATCATCCGATTGCTTGTCCAAACTCTCTTCTGAGTTCCTTTTTCTTCTTCGGGTTACATTTTAGTTTTGTTCGATCTGCGAATCATGGTCTCTTTTGCAGGAGGTCTTAGCTGTTCGGCCTCTTCATTGAGGGCTTTACAGTGAATTGCAAAATAATCCTGTTTTTTTTTTTTAACATTGTTTTGTTTCACAAATATGATGTGTGCGAAATAAATACGGTACGTCTTGTACCGAATGTGATGTACGAGGTTAATTTTAAAACATGTATATTATTTTGTATAACGTTATTTAAAAATAATGTTTAACTATAGTTATTATCTTAAACAGAAAAACTTGTGTTATTATTGTAATCAGATTTTGCTTTAAAAAATTAATTTTTTTTATTAAAATATACATTAGATGTAAAATAAAATAAAAAATAATGAGTTATTAAAAACCACTTTAATAATCAATCATGTTAGTATTTAGAGAATATTTGAAACACCTAGATTGATCTGTATGATTCATATGTTAAGTTTTTTAATGCCTTGTGTGGCGCGAGGATCAAAATCAGAATTAAAATAATATTAGTTTAAAAATAATAATAATAATAATAAATAAGTTTTTTAATTATTTTACGTAAATTTTAATATAAAAAATATTATTTTATTTTACATACTTAATAATTTTTAATAAAAATATTAATTTTATTTCACATTTTAGATTAAAATATTCGATTTGAAATAAAATTAATATTTTTATTAAAAATAATTGAGTATATAAAATAAAAAAATATTTTTTATATTAGAATTTGCATAGAATGATTAAAAAATTTTATTTATTATTATTATTATTATTGTTTTTTAAATTAATAATATTTTGATTCTGATTGTTATCCTCGTGCTAAATAGGGCCAAGCAAAGTACACAATATCTCAACACATCAAGGATAGAATGTTTTAATAAAATGTATAAGTTTATTATTTTGAATAATTGTTACTTTGTTTTAGTAGGCATTGTTATCTTTTGAATTTTTTTGCTTATGGCAAGATATTTTTTTGAATTTTGAAAAGTATTGATTTGTCATTTTGACCGGTCTAATAGATTTGATGACAAACTTAACGTATGACCTGTTTTTATCCCTAATCTGATTTTGAGGATGTTACTTAGAATTGCTGCTAAAAAAGATTAATTTAAATAGTTCATCTGACCAAAAAAAAAAAAAAAAAAATAGTTTACTTAATTTGAAGTCTTTTTAAAAATTTCATTGCAAACTTAATTCGAATAAGTAAACTGTTTATTTATTTTTTTAATCAATTTTTTAAAAATTTTATGCATAGCAAAATGTTTTATTGCAAAATTTGATGCTAAATTCCATATACGGGTAGAATACTGGCGCTGGTCATTATTCTATCATTAGAATTTTAGAAATACAATAGACCTCTCTTGTTGACCAAAGATCCGATTTTTGCAATCTCCCGTGCGAAGAAAAAACAACCTGAGCGGAGAACGAAAGCAGGAAATCCGGCCTGAAATAGCGCCGTCGAACTCCCTTCTTTTCTTCTCCCTATCGTTTTCTCTATCTAGTCCCTCCGTGCGCCGCCTCGGTCGCACATCAGGGCTAGATTTCATTTGAGAGAAGGGAGCAAAGAAAGCCGCCATCCTTTTCCCTTTTCCCTTTCCCCGGAACAGCTTTCATCAGTCCACCCGAGGACCCCGACGATCTACTTTCATTCCGTCCACTGTTTTGGTTTTGTTCAGTATTTTTAATTGGAGAGGCATCGGTGGATGGCGGCGGCTTTGTGGCAACCACAGGAGGATGGTCTCCGGGAGATCTGCGGGCTACTGGAGCGGCAGATCTCCCCGAATTCCGATCAGCACCATATATGGCAGCAGCTTCAGCACTATAATCAGATTCCGGATTTCAACAACTACCTGGCATTTATCCTTGCCAAGGCAGAGGTCAGGGCCTGTTTCATCACCGCTTTGTCGCTTTACATTTTTATATTCTGACTGGTTTAGTCTTTCTACTTTATCAAGATTATTTTTTGCGTGTTAGTAAGCATGGATTGCTAGGGTTTTTGCGTGTTTTAACGCAGATGTTGAATTTGGTGATGAGTCCGACAGGGAGGCATTTGATTTAGGTGTCATTTAGACACAATTTTATAAATTATTTATATGTTTACAGAATTGGTGGCGCTGGTAATCGAAAGTGATAGGCTCGTCTAGCTTCTTACAACTGTTTCAGTATAGAAGGGTGAGGATTAGCCAGTTCGAGTAGTGATACATGGGAATGGGTTAACGTATCTTCCTTTCTCCTATTTTGGAGAAAGAGTTCCCTTTCCACAATAATTTCTAAGCTATGAATGCTTATTCATTTGGTCTGGGACTGAAACGGGTAAGCTCGTATTTGATATTTTATCATTTAGTTTTGCACTTAAAAGTTAAATAATTGTTTGGTTGTTAGTAGTGAGGATTTAACCGTTCCAATCCCACTACTGTTGACTACAGTTTAATTCAATCTAGATTAAACCAATTTTACTGCGATATTTTTTGGTAAAGAGTTGTGGGTCATACCATTAGTTGGGATGAAAATAGGAATTAAAAGAAGTCCGATTAAATTTGAATTCAATCTCATTTGGTGTATGTGAATTTTGTTTCAAACATTGGAGTAAAAGTGGTGTTGGGGATTTTAATATCCAACCAATTTAGGATTTTCTTTCATTTGAAATAGATTAGAGGAAAAGTCAGTTTAATGACAATATTGAAGATTGTAATTCTACTTTCGATTTTTATTGTTTCATAGTATTGTGAATTAGGCCATCATAGCTATCAACGTCTTTTAGGCTCTGTTTGGTAATAAGAAAAGAAAGAAGATTTGGTTGAAATTTTTAGCTATTTTTGAAAAATGTGTATGATGTGAAATAAAGTAAGTTGGTTATATTAAAAATTGTGTAGGATATGAAATAAAGTTGATTGATTTATTGAGAATTGTGTTGGATGTGAAATAAAATAATTGTTTAATGTTGAAATTTGTGTGAGATAAGATATAAAATAATTTTTTAAGTTTTTTTAAAATAAATTTAAGATTTTAGTTATGGCTAATTTTAGCCATATTTTTTAGCTCATTGCCAAACAGGGCCTTAGTGTGTTAACCTATAGAAAATGTATCAAGTGCAACAGTTGCTTCCAAACCTGAATGGTTGCTTATGATATCTCATACTGTGGATTGGTGATATTTATCTAATTCTGCTACATGAACTTGGTGGGTTTTCAATATAGTGTTCATTGAGAATGCATAGTGAAGCAAGGCTTCATGGTGCACTCCTAGCCCAATGGGAAAGAAGCTTACTTGGGTATCAGGGTATTCCGAATTTAAATCACACCACTACACTTTCTAATTGGACTGAGAGAATTGTGGTATTAGTGGTTAAAATATAAAAACAAAACTATGAAAAAGATGACTTGGCATGCTTGCACCATTAAAGTGGTATATTGTTGGTTATTTTGATGATGATTATCTGGTGACTTTGTTGATGTGTCACATGATATAAATGCTCGATTACTCAAAAGTATCATGCAGGTCTTACTTAATTTGTTAAATGGGCTCACACTTGTTTGTATATGTATTAGTTTTACAAGATACAACCTAATAGCTTTTTGGGGCTATGTGTCTACCATATTTAAGTATTGTAGGGGTGGCCTCAAGTCGATTTCGAGTGAGTCGGGCTTAACTTAAATTGAAATTTTTGAATTCGAGTTGAGTTTGACTCTAGAATGTTAAAATTTTTTAAATTTCTAGTAAATTTTCAAATTAGATTGAGCCTGATTATAATACAAATTTTTTCATAAAAATGTACATTTAGCATATTAAATATATTAGAATGTAATATTATAAAGCCACTTTTAAGTTTTTTGTGTATATTTCTAATCCCATATAACAAATTTTCTCAATTATATAGGTTTTCATATAGGTTTTTGTATTTATATATAAAATTTTCTCAATTATACTTTAGAAAAATTTAAAGTATTCTTTATTTGCTTCTGGAAATACACTTTGTTGTCCTTGTGTAATTGATTATTTAGTAATTTTGCAGGGTAAGTCGGTAGAAGTGCGACAAGCTGCTGGCTTGCTTTTGAAGAATAATATGAGAGTTTCTTTCAAATCCTTGTCACCTGCACATCAACAATACATCAAATCAGAGTTGCTACCATGTTTAGGGGCGACAGATAAGTCTATCAGATCTACAACTGGAACTGTTATAAGTGTTATTGTGCAGCTTGGGAGAGTTCTAAGCTGGCCAGAGTTGTTGCAAGCTCTTGTTCATTGCTTGGATGGTAATGATTTAAATCATATGGAAGGTGCCATGGATGCTATGTTCAAGGTGGGTGCCTTATTTTATTGACAAGGATTTTCTTGGGTCATATTTTCTTACATGAAAAAATTGCTTTTTAATGGCTGAAATCAAATTGTACTTCATTCATCCTACGGGAACTTGACTATTTTGTTGAAGTCACTCTCCATTTGTGAAAGATGGACTTCGTGAAAAGTATATGGTGGGTGATTATTGAGTAGAAAATACCATAATAGTTTATGTGATGGAGATCAACATCTTATAGTGCTACTACTGTATAAATAGCTATCCGTGACTAATTTTGTGAGAATTAGAGTGGAGGGTTGCTGTGGAGGCTTTGGTGTGTGAACAACTTGTATAAGGATGTGAGGATCAACTGACTAAAGCTTGGACAATACTAGAGCACGAGGGGTTCAATTGCTGGGCTCACACTATTGGTTGTTTGTTGCATAGAACCTTTGCACAGTCTAGGGACATACATGATTTCCTCTGATGTAAGGAACTTTCTCCCTCGTTGAGGGCTGTGATATCTTGTCAAGCTTAGATTCATCATGTAGATGTGGATCTTGTTGAACAACAACAATCACAACAACAACCAAGCCTTAATCCCACTAGGTGGGGTCGGCTACATGAATCCTTTGTTTTCATTACGCTCTATCAATTATCAAATCCTTATTTAGGTCTAAATGAGTAAGATCACTCCTTATCGAACATGCTTTGATACAAAATTGATGCATAATAGAGAAGGGTGCAAGGGGAGAAGACCAAAAGAAAGAGAAGACCAGATCAAGTGTAATGCTAAAATAAATGGAAAAAAATAAAAGAGTGGCATTTTGTTGTACGACTGCTTTTTATAATGAAAAGGTAACCATGTTTTGAATTGCTCAGACTCACTACTTGGGTGATGAAAAGGGGAAATGGCAACTCCTAAGATTGAGAGATTCATAGGGAAAGATGCCAAAGAAGGGTTAAGCACGAGAAATGATAGAAGTTAATTTATTATCCAAAGTTAATAATTATAAAATTTTAGGTCTATTTATAGAGCTATAGCCGACTAACTGGAGAAATAAATGCAAATACAATTATAGGGATGAGGACTAATATACTGACTAATTTCTTTTGTCCTTGAAATCTTAATAAAGATAAATACCAAATAAAATAAGTTCTAAATCACCATCAAATATATAAAATCTAGGGGCATTCACATACATGCCACACAGAACTTTAAATATTACACTATTGTTAAAATACATGCTACGTCATAGTTTAAATTTTGTGAAGAAAGTGGTATGTAGGTAATTTTCAAATTTTTTTTAGCATAAAGGTAATTGTCCCTGAAATCTTATGAACTATCATTCTCCTTTAACAACAAATAAATTTTAATTTGGGATTATCTCGATCTGGATCTACATCACTGTTTTTTTTCTACTCTAACGTGAAACTGCACTTATTTTATCACTGGGAACACAGCAGTACTTAGTATTTGTATTACAACAAGGGTAATGACAGCTTAAATCTTCAGCATTGTCTTTGGCTTTACTGAAACTAAATTTGCTTCTTCTAACCTGTCACCTTATTCTAACAGATCTGTGAGGATGTTCCTGAGGAGCTTGATGTGGATGTTCCTGGTTTACCTGATCGTCCTATCAACATTTTCATGCCAAGATTATTGCAGGTTATTCTGACCTGGACACTTTGTATATCCTAAATTGCTAGTAAATATTTTAATTTTCTTTTGGCTAAGTTGTGTAAGCAATTAAAATTTTCTATTCTAAGTCGTAGTAGCTTATGTCCAAACTTACTTATATGCTTAATTTCACGTCTTTTCTTGTTCTTTTGGTTCTCCTATGGGCAGCTCTTATTTGACTGAATCCATGTGGTATTTATGCAATATTTTGTTGGCTTTCATACCTTGTCTGCCATAAACTGTAGTTATCCTGAAATGTATGCTTGGTTGCAATGTTAGACCTAGTGCACACATTGTTTCCTGTAGATTCATTTGAAGTATGAAATGAGGGTTGACAAAGATGGCTTTCTTATGTTTGATACAGTTTTTCCAGTCTCCCCATGCCACACTAAGAAGGCTGTCATTGGGTTCTATTAACCAGTTCATTGTAATTATGCCCAAGGTAAGCGACTAAAATGTCTTCATTATTTTGCTAAAAATGGTGTCTGATGTGCTAAACATGTCACGCATGCTATATAAATGTACTTTACAGGCATTGCTACTCTCCATGGATCAATACCTTCAAGGTTTATTTGTTCTTGCTCGTGATTCTTCTGCTGATGTTCGAAAATTGGTTAGTGGTTTATGCAGAACTTGTTATTGTTAATCTTTTTTTTAATAATATTTCTTCTAATCTTTTCATGTCTAAGTGGCCCACTTTAGATATTTGTCAAGCATGATACAATACTTGGTCGTTGGTTAGTTCAATTTGGATGTCGTTCTGCATCCACTTCATGTAATCATTCATGTACTGAATCTAGCAGTGTTTAGTGAAAAGTAACGTATATTATTAGGCCTTTTGGCTGAGAGCAATAACCAATTGTATCAAATCATCTCCAATAGTTGCTAGTTGTCGCATTACTGATGGTCCCTGAAATATGATCTTTTTTTTTGAAAAGTGAAAAAAAAAAGATCATATTTCAAGGACCATCAGTAATGCAACAACTAGCAACTATTGAAATATGATCTTTTACGCATCTAAAACCCAATGATTAGAACATGAAAGGAAAGTTCATGTTGTTCAATGGATTATGGATAGTGGAGATATTACTGCTGATTTTTGTATATATCATGTTAATTTCCTAAAGCACAAGTTGTTTTGCAATTTTGATTCAGATTGTACATAGTATCAGTTTTTTTGGGGTCCAGTAATGAAAAATTGCTTTTTTGGTCAGCTACTTGTATACGCTTCACAATACCTTGATTCTTGTGAAGAGAACTATAAGCGAAGCTTCTATGAAGTTTTGCATTGTATTGTAGTCCTATAAATTACGAGTTAAATCATTGAAAATGCCAATTTTTGTAGACGTCTATTCTTTTTAATGATAGCGACACAGAAACAAAAAGGGGGAAGGCGAGAAGACCAAAGGAAAGGGAGAACTAAGAGAGATTTTATTTTATCATTCAAAAGCTATCTATTACAAATATTAGTGGATTATTTGATTAAGTTTCAAGCCCACAAAACTAGAGAAAATAAATGGTAAGTAGCCCCATTAACTAGCTAATAAATAAAGGGATGAAAAATTGATGACTACATATCGATACTAATAAAAATGGCAACCAATTTTCATTGATTCTCAAAAATTAAATTTGTTCTCTCTTTATGCCCAAAGCACGTATGACAAAAATTCGTGCATATCTTCACTATAATTCTCCTATGTTGAAGAAATCTCAATTAGTCATATTGAACTGTAGATTACAATCTAGGATGATTAGGTTCAATCTCTTGTACTCATCCGCTATGATCCAAGTAGCGTCTGATGCTGGATGTTTTTTCCACTGGACGTAATAACAATATTTACTATTAGATGTGCTCGCAATCTTATCAATAAGAATAGCACCAATTGCACTGTCTTAGTGAATGAACAAAGGAGTTTAGGATAGAAATACCTCAAGAGCAAGACTAGACAAAATAAGAGGCCTAAAGGTGCCTTAATATGGTAATATTTATTTCACATAGACACAAGACTATTATTTAAATGACTAAGCAATTCTGGTAAATAAGTATTAGGTTTAAGTTTTTGAGGGATGGAATATTAGCCAGTAGCTGTTGCATGAAGTTTTTGAAAGTTATTCTTAGATAGATATTTAAGGTGAATATGAACTATCACAAAATTACTAATGTCAAAACCATTACTTTTACAGTGGACACCAGTAGCAACTTTATAATTAAAATTACTTTTGGCAACTTAGCATTTAATATTAGGATGAATCTCTCGTATGTGGCATGCAAAAGAATCAATGGAATTATAAATGCACATATCTGCAGATAAAACATTATCGTGTGGACTGATGGAGTGCATGTCTTGTAATCGCAAGCATATTTAATGGAAACCATAGGCATATTTAAAGGGCTAGTACCAATAAATTTGTTATCAAAGTTATTGTAAGCAAATTCAATAATAAGTAGAATAAGAGATCCCAATTCTTTGTGTTGTCACCGACATTGAACCTTAATAAATTATTTAGATTATGGTTCATAACCTCATTTTAATTATTTGTTTGTGGGTGATATGAAGTTAAAAATTTATGTGACATCTCAGTCACTATTAACCCGATAACACGAATAATCAAAGTCAAATCGATATAAACCGAGTGTTCGGTAAACTAACTTTAACGGCTCATTACAAAATTAAGGTTTTTCACAATAAAAAATAACAAAAATGTATTCTACTATTTGCTAATCTTCCTCTCATCTGTCCAACATTCTCCCAATTTTTGTGATTTTGTATAGTAGTACTTGCTACATTGGTAACAAGAGCTTGTTAGAATGGACTCAATTGGCTTTACACTAAAGTCTTAAAATAAAGAAGTTGAATGATAATGACAATGATAACATTACATTAGTATAGTATATTATAAATATTTTGTGTACAAGAATTTTTAACATTTCTCATATCGAGAAAAGAGTAAGCATTATATAACATGTGTCATATGAACTATATTGTATGAATGTCATAAACATACAAGTAGAACAAGTGATAAATGTAAATTATAGTTTAACCATATAATGCAATATGAACAATGAATAAATAGCAATCCTAACTTAAATTACATGGCATAATAACATTTGTTAACGTGATACGCATGACATAATATATCTTATGTGGCACTAGACTAATTTTTTAGTATACATAGGACCAAGAAGTGGGACTCTTATGATGCAATCAGTCATATGAGGCCCAATAAGCTGCTGAAAGCTCTCTTCATTTCACTCTCCCACTCAGCAAGCTTATGGATCCCAACTGTTGCATTTGGGTGTTGAAATCCTTTCCCACGCCATATAATGTACTTTATGCTTTTGTAAATTGCCATTCCAAAAAAATTTCCTAATTAGCTTCTCGATCTTTTTCGTCACGTTACTAGGAGTGTAGGTATGAGGGAGGGAATAGACAAGAATGAATGTCAAAGCACTATTGATGAGAGTTACCCTACCAGCCATAGATAGACTTCTGGAGCCTCAAGAGTTAATCCTTTCTCTCACCGCATTAATCACATGTGGGAAGTCCTTGGCTGGCCATTTGCTGATTAGAGGAATGCCCAAGTACTTCCTTTCAGTTTGAACTTTCATTCGGATTTTGCCTGCAATGTTTCTATTTCATGTACACAATATTCTCTTGCAAAAAATCACTGAGGACTTTGCCTTGTTGTTTTTCTGACCAGACATAAAGCAATATCTATTCATAATCTCTCCTATTATGTGGACCGAGTGGTTGGTTGCCGGTGCAAAGAGGATGATGTCCACAAAGAGAAGGTGTGAGATTTCTAACCCACGAGTAGAGAGCTTGATCCTATCAAGCATTTTGTCTTGGATTTTTTGGTGTATGAGGAGGGAGAGTAGCTCTAAGTAAAGTATGAAAGGATAATGAGACAACAAACTCCCCTGCCTAAAACCACAAGTGGCTTCAATCCGGTTCGACATCTTCCCATTAATGAGAGCAAATCTTAGGTTGGCTACACATCAATTCACCCAGTTGCACCATTTCTTTGAAAATTCAAAATAACGAAGCATAACTACCATAAAATCACATTGCATTTTGTTGTAGGCTTGTTCCATATCCACGTTTATGACCATTAATCCCAAGGAGGATTTTGACGTGGCTAATCTGTGCATTGCTTCTTGGGCTAGGAGGCAGTTCTCCATAATATTTCTTTTGGGCACAAAAGCTATCTATTATTGGGTAATAAGAGTGCTCAAGATATCTTTTATTCGTGCAGTGATGCTACAACATTGTACGCAGTGGTGCAAAAGCTAATCAATTTGAATTGCACCACTTTGTCCACACCTCTTAACCTTTAGGATCAACACTACCAAAGTGTTCTTCCACCTTTGAGGCATGATTCTTAAGATAATGAAATGATCCACTACTTTAATAATGTCACCACCTGCAACATCCCAATATTTTCGAACAAAGGATCTCGTGATACTGTCTACACCAAGTGCTTTGTTGTTTCCAAAAGCTTAGCATGCCTCCTTTATCTCTTCAGTTGACACCAGTCTTATAAGTTCATTTGCCATGTCATTATTTATGAGGTTTCTAGGTTTTTAGAGAGGTAAAACTCCTGTATTAGTTGCAAAGTTGGCCTCCCTTTTATAGTGAAAAAATCTATCATCACATTCAAATACCTAGATTATCATCCACTTGGTCCCACTGAGTATTAGTAAGGAAGGAAATTTTGTTTGCTCGCTTTCTGCTAGTAGTCGTACGGTGGAAGTAGGTTGTGTTCTGGTCCCTATGCATCATCCATTGAACTTTTACCTGTTGCCACCACAAAATTTCAATACTCTGTAGGCACATGCTGTATTCATTTTCATGTTTGGCATGCACTCAATTCATCTGGGTTCAAATCTTCAATATTGCTCTCTTTGGCTTGCAAGATGGAAATTCTCTCCTCAAGTCCCTTGGCCTTCTCATTGAGACTTCCCATTTTTTCCTTGCTCCAACATTTAAAGGCTCTAAGCATGTACGCAAACTTATGATGTAGAATAGAAGTGGCACTCCCCTTTATAGACTTCCTCCACTCTCTGATCACAATATTTCTTGCATGCTCAAATTCCAATCATGCTTCCTCAAACTTTAGATGGCTCCCTTGCAAATTGCATTCCAATTTCTCAGTGTATAGGTGGAGGGGGTGTGATCTGAACTAATTTTGGTGAGATGATTCACCTGAGACCGAGCAAAAGGAGAAAGAGCCTTAAAGTTATGAAAAGATCATGTCATGCTGTACCTAAATTTTGGCACTTCTCGTTCTAGTATTACACCAAGTAAAACTATCTCCTCCTTGTCATAAATAATGCAGGCCATTGGAACTGAGAAATTCTGCATATTCTTTGGAAGCAGGAGTGTGTTGGAACTTTTTTCCCCTCTTCTTCTCTTCCCTTTTCAAAATGCAATTGGAACCCCCCTCCCCCTCGTGGGTATCACAATTGATTGTTAATATTTCCAAAAGTGAAAAAATAGTCATGTATTTGTTCTATATAAGTGCCTTGATCAAATGGTTCAGTTTATATGCCAGTCAGACTCTGTTTTGACCCTATATGGCAAAGGCAAATTTGCATTTTGGTCCTAAATAGAATGGTCCTATCCTATAGCTCAATGATTAATAAGACGGTCTGATCTCAACATTCTGTGGTCCTATCCTATGATCGGACAATTCGATAATTAATGTTCGATCTAATCTTATCTTTCTGTCGTCTGATCATTGATATCAAACGGTCGGATCGGCCTTCCAAAGGTCTGATCGAGACCTAGAGCGAGTTCTAGGGTTCGTTCTTGATCGTTTTCGACCACAAAACATCTCCAAACCTCAATCCACTTAAGTATTATCAACTCTATCCTATTTCTAACAAAGCAAATATGAAACCTCAGAGTTAAGAATGAAACATGGATCAATCAACATAAATTTCATACTATTTGCATCAAACATGGCAGAACATGAACATATTTCATAGATCTAGATTCTAGGTATTTAACACATCAAAAAATCATTTTTAATAGAAAACATAGAGAATTATGATATAATAAATAATATTCATGAATCGTGATGGAATTTTATAGATTTATCGATTCAAACCAAACTTTTCTTAAAATAATTCTGTAATACTTATATTCGATTTGGAATAGCCATCATAATAAACAATATTCATGAATCATAAAGGAATTTCATAGATTTATCTATTTAAATCAAATGTTTCTTAAAATAATTCCTTAATACTTATATTCAATTTAGAATAATCATACTAGAGTAGTACCTGTCTCAAATTCATCATAGTTTTAGGTTTCTCTTAAAATACAGATATAAGAACCAGTCCAAACCGCTAGATTTGGTTCTACTTGTAGGAAGAAGGCATAGATCGTGAAGAATCCGAGAGGAATCATGGATTTGGAGAGGAACTAACATCTCCTCTCTTCTCCCTACATTTCTCTTTCTCTATATGTGGCCACAAGGGTTATCAAGTAGGGGAAGATGAATTTGGTGAAAAAGGGGGATAGAAACTTATTTCTCCTAAAAACTCATTTTTAAGGACAATCTGGTAAATTTTTAAGGCAGAAAATTAAGGGGATAGTTATAAGTTTTAAATGATTAGTTATAGCAACAACAATAACAAACTAAGCCTTTATCCGATTAGATGGGGTCGAACACTTGAATTTTTTGTTTTTATTATACTCTATTAAATAATAAATTTTTATTTAGCTTTAAATATGTAAGATCATTCATTATAATTATTAGTCATGTCTTTTCTGGCTTTTCTTTTCATCTTTGAATAAGATTCAATATATATTGTAGGCCGATTGAAGCTTTATTAAGTATATATTGTAGGTCTATTTTAAATATTAAATTTGTTCAAAATAAAAAGTATTTCAATAAATTAATTTAATAAAATATTATCCATTAGATTGAATGAGAGAAGGCTTTGTTTGGTTGGAGTATATTTTGGAGATATTTGAAGTTTTTTTGAGATAGAAAGAGAAAGAAATATATTTTAATGTTATGATGTGAAATGAAGTTATTTTATTAATGAAGATTGTGTTGAATATGAATAAAACTATTATTTTTTTTATTGGAGTATGTGTGAGATGTGAAATAAAGCTAATTTTTAAGGTTGAGATTTGTGTAGGATATGAAATAAAGTTATTTTTTAATATTTAAATTTATGTATGATGTAAAATAAATATAAAATATTGATGGAAGTGTTTTTGGTGGAAACCCCCAAATCAAATGAGGCTTAAATCCTAATTTATCTCTAATTAATATATATATATATATATATATATATATATAATGAGTAATACTATTTATGATTATAATAAAACTGGAAGATTAATTTTTAAATAATTACAAATAGTACTAACTTAAAAATATGAGATGTTACTATTTAAGTTTAGCGTCATATAATTTTTAAATAATTTTTCAAAAATATTAAATGTGTTGAACATATATATCAGAGATCATAGAGCTAGTCAAGCCATGTTGCAAATCAACTCCTTTTAAAATTAATTTAAATATGAGACACATCACTAGATTTATTACATGGAATAAAATGTGCCATCTTGATGGAATCGTAATCTTTAGTGATTTTAGATGAGCTTAAAATAAAATTCGTTGTTAGGTCCTTCTAAGATACATATATTTGGTACAAATAGGAGTGTATAATATTGTATTTTGCTTATTAGCCTTAGAAATCTAACAAATACAACATTGAAATGGCTTTGACTACCTCCTTAAGTAAATTGAACTAATTAACCCTATCAGAAACTAGGGCAACAATTTATCCTAATCTAAATGTCCGTTGAGTACCTGCATAATATTATAATGTAATACATGGTATGCAAATTTGTGTGTTCCTATAAAAGTAAGCATCACAAATAAAATAAGATCATGGTCATTGTGATGGTTTTCATTTTGAATCTTTTAAAAAAATAATGCCAAAATTTAGGCAAGATACATGCTCATCTATTAGTTTATTAAACCCAACAATTTGTGCTTATATACTTTGGAGTATTCCAACAACTCTAGTAAGGCCATCGACGACCTTATTCTCTGCACTTGCTTGATGTTTCACCACAATAATGTACTCACTAATAAAATAGTTCCATATTTTACTTTTATGGTTTACCTTTTTTGGAGATTGTAGATATCGCCAAGCTAAATGGTCAAAAAATACGATAAAGCTTTGTAAGAAGTGGGTACATTTGTTAATATCAAAGGGATTGACAATGACATAGCTTTCCCAATTGATGTTAAACGATGTTATTTTGCTACAAAAGGTTTCTCACTAAAAGAGTTAGTGACCTTTTTGACTTAAAATTCCTTTGATTCTTATCTTTGGGGCATCGTAAGACATCTTAAAAACTTTACTTAAATTTGGGTGCTTAAGGACGCTTGCTTCGGCTAGTTTCTGCTTTGTTTTCAAAGGCAAGGTTTGCGGATGGAATTGATTTGGATTCTCCTTTTTTCAAATACTATTTATAAGGGACATAATTACGTTAAACCAAATAAACCTCATTAGAATATGTGCCTTAATAATAGATGTTTGGTTAGGATATGTTCTATCGCCCTCACTTTGTTTGGATCTATAGGAATGCCTTATGGTACTATAAATCCTGTGAACTAGATTACAAAATGCTACATTATTAGCATAAAGTTTTCCTTCATAAAATTGTGCAAAGGCAATCCAAATGTTGACATTTAGTTTTATTATGGCTTTGTTTGGTTTGAGCTCCAAAAATCAAGCTATCAATTTTGTTATAATTATAAGAGAACTTTGACTCAGACTTAAAAGTAAATCTTATAGGACAGTAGTAAAACTAGCAATATCATATAGTGCTAAGTACTGGCCTACAATACAAAATCATATGAATAAAATAAGTGTAGCAAAAATGAGGATGTTAAGGTGAATGAGGAGATATACATGAAAGAATTAGATGATAAATGTGTGTATTTTTAAAAGGTTGAAATATTTTATCAAAAAAAGGAATGTTGGGATAGCTTCATTTGAGAATACTTTTAGATGATTTAGACATATATATTGTAGGCCGATTGAAGCTTTATTAAGAAGAGTTGAGTTATTGGATCTTGCTAACTAAAAAAAGACAAAAAAATATAATAAGAAATTGTAAGGAATAACTTTATATGCTTAGAGCTAAATGAGGAGCTCTTATTTGATAAAGTGTTACAATAGAAACAGAATAAAAGATTTATATAGCTGACCCTATCTAATGGGATAAAGACTTGGTTATTGTTGTTATTACTTTCAATGCATATTCTATTATTAACTTTATTTTACAACCTACACAAATTCAAATATAAAAAATTAACTTTATCTCATCTTACATATTTTTCGATAAAAAATTAATTTTATTTAACATCATATATGCAGTTTTGTAATAAAATAATTCTATTTCACATTATATACAAATTTTAATATAATTTTTCTCTCACAAAAAGCAACCTCCATCCAAAGATGGTAGGATGTGAAATCAAGTTTTGTAGGATATGAAATAAAGTTAATTATGTATTAAGAGTTTTGTAAGATGTGAAATAAAGGGTTTTAATATTGGAATTTGTTTAAAATGGGATATAAAATAGATTATATATGTTTTTAAAAAGATTTTGGTTGTGGCTTTTTTCGCTTTTAGCCAAATAGGGCTTATATATCAAAATATCATCAACATAAACTTCCAAAAGTTTTCCTATATAAGGTTGCAAAATGTGGGTGGCTTTCATAAAGGTGCTTGGTGTTAGACAAGCCAAACTGCATAGTCAAATGCTCGGACAGATCAAACCAAGTCTTTAATGTTGCTTCCACTCATCAGTTGGCATAACTTTAATTTGATTATACCCATCTCTAGGATTAATCTTAGAATACTAGTTAGATCTGCCAAGCTGATTTAGAACCAACTGTTTATTTTTTTTACCTGCACTTGGAATTGAATGCTTGTTCACTCATTTGGTCGTTTGCTAGGTCCAATCAACATAGAATATTCATGAGATCTTGCAGCTTGTGCGTATCTTTGATACCAATTGATGTTGAACATGCTTTGATACTTAAATTGATGTCGAACATGATTTGATACCAACTGATTAAGGGTAAAAGACCATAAGACATGACTCAATGAGAGAAGACCAGAGGAGAGAACTGGAGATGAAAGGGGAGAATTAAGAGAGATTTTTTGTTATCATCCAAAAGTTACCAATTACAAATTTACGAGGCATACTTTATAGAGTCTCAATCCCAACAAACTAGATAAAGTAAATGTCAATAAAAAATAAAAAAATATATAATTGGATTAATACTAAACTAACAAAAATAATAACTAATTATCCTTGATCTTGCAAAAACTTAATTTGACGTCTCCCTTTACACGCTTATCACCACCTCCAGATGGAAATGGTAATTGATGCAAATTGTTTTATTTAATTTAAAACCTGTAGCTGGTCCATTTTTTTTAAAATTTAAGTATTGGTTGCCATTACTAGTATGATTCATGTTCTCATTGAAAACAGAATTGGTTTGGGAATGTTCTGTAACCACATAATAGCAAAATTTGAGTTCACTCTTCCTGGTATCGACTGATTTATATCAGTTCAGCCAAGAAATAGAAGATATCAATTGCATTTTTGCTTTGCTGCAAGACCTATCCTTAAACTTTTTGTGTAATATTATGGGAACTGAAGAAAAATGTTTCTGGTGTTTCTGGATAACCTTGCAAGGAGGTAATACCTAGATCACATATTATGAATTTTTATTTTGGTGAAATAGCTTCTAGTGAAGCTAAAACTGGCATAAAGCTATTTTATTCTACTAGGCTAGACAGATGGATGACTTGCACATCATTTTTATGGTTTGAATATATGTTAACGATAACTTGTTACAGTGGTGATGGTAAATAAAATGTTACATTATTCAGGTAATGCTTGATTACGAAGATTTATGGGTAGCCATAAGTCATTGCAATGTGACAGTGTCTATATATCTTCATTGGGCACCTATTTTTGATGTTTACATATATTAAATGTTTTTATTTTTACCCAAACTGGTTGAGTTAGAAAACTTCACAGTATGGATACACATCATTCAGCTCATTTGGAAATATTTATGTGATTTACGTTCTTACATGTTCCTTGTTTTTTTAGTATGTAGAGGTTTCTATATTTAATGAGCAATTGTTATGCCTATCGACCTAGCTTAAGTTGTCTGACATATCTTGCTTAGTCCTCTGGACATTTAATTTAAAAGTTTCTACTAAGATAATAGAACTACTTCAAGTGAATTCAGAAGGCAAGAAGAAAGGTCAATGACAATTTTTCTTGCCATCACTTATATGAAACTGAATCTCCTTAATAGTAGAACATAACTTCTTATTCTGGAGGAGTTTGATTTGCTTTGACTTTGTAGTTTGCTCCCTAGAGCTTTCATGTTTTCAATTTCATTACTAATTTCCTTTCTATAATGAAATGTATAGGTTTGCTCTGCATTTGTTCAGTTGATTGAGGTTCGGCCAACCATTTTGGAGGTAAGCATATTATTTATCATTCAAAGTTCGTGCTTTCTTTTTCACTGATGTCTGGACAGAATATTGAACATCATTGGATAAAGAAGCCTGGCTCGTTTCTATTGACTTCTTTCTGTTCCTCTGGCTACCATTTTGACTGCTTTTCTATGCTTTTATTTGACTATATCATACTTGACCTGACATCACATCATGAGATTAGATATATTTAAGTATTTTCTTGAAATTTTAAAGTGATTACAAATTTAATACCGATTTTTTCAGCCTCATTTGAGAAATGTGATTGAATACATGTTGCAAGCTAATAATGATTCTGACGCTGAGGTTGCTCTAGAGGCATGTGAATTTTGGTATGTACATTCTAACCTGCTCATCCTAGGCCTATTTTCTTTTTTTGTTTTTTTAATACAATGAGAGCCATGCTCCTTTTGGAACATGGTATTATGTACTGTTATAGCCGATGCAGTTTATGCTATCTTGATACATATTTTGTCAAGGATGTTGATGGAGAATAGATTTATGAAATGGTTGAACATACATCACTTGTTTTTGTAGAGTTTCCTTGATTTTCCAATTTCTAGCACTTTTATTGAGTTAAGAAAGTTTGTTAATTCTAATGTGACTACCTCGTGTTAGCTGTCATTTATTTTCGTTATATTTCTTGGCTATTTATCTGATAAATGTTTAATCTTGATCATCGGCTAACACCTCAGGTCAGCTTATTGTGATGCCAATTTGCCTCCTGAAGGCTTAAGAGAGTTCTTGCCATGCTTGATTCCAGTATGTGTTTATTCAGATTAGAATTTTTTCCATCATACTTGAAGTGATTGTTCAAATCTCTTTCCTATTCTTTTTGCTGCAATTTGCTAGGTTTTACTGTCAAATATGATCTATGCTGACGATGATGAATCACTTATTGATGCTGAGGTGTGTATTGCACTTTTTAATGGCAGTTTCCTACCCTCTGGTTCATCTATGATTTGTTGAAATACTGTTTATGTAAATATATTTGATGGCGCTTTTGTTTCACTTGTCTACAGGATGATGAGTCCATCCCTGACAGAGATCAGGTACTTGATTTCTTTTCGAATTGTTTTGTTAATCATTTCATATTCTTTAGAGATAATTTTCCATTTTCTGTTATTTTTTCTGATTCTTACTTTTTGAATCTTTTCCTACAGGATCTGAAACCTCGGTTTCATTCATCAAGACTTCATGGGTTCGAGAATGGAGAAGATCCTGTATAGCCTAAATTTCAAAATTTATAGTTTTATCTTTTGTTGATTATGATGCTTTTGATAATTTGTGCCTCCTCTTGTATTATTACACGTTTTCTAACTGCTATAAATGATGATCCCATGGTTGAGTTTGAATTTTCTACTGGTTTTCCTTTCATACTGATGGATGCTTGCTGCTATCTACAGGATGATGATATAGTCAATGTTTGGAATCTACGGAAGTGCAGTGCTGCTGGTTTGGACATTCTCTCAAATGTATTTGGTGATGATATACTTCCAACCTTAATGCCTTTGATTCAGGTGATTACAAGATTGATTTTGTATATAAGATTCTTCTTTCAGTATCATTATATTAATATATTCTTTAGTGTCTGCTCTATAGAGATGCTGTTACTACATTTTTGTTGTTAATGATCATATTGATATCTTTCTTTTATCATGCCTAGCACCTTTATGACTAGGCCTGTGCATTCGGTTTAATTGGTTGGTTTGGTGACCAAACTAAAAAAAAAGATTGAGTTCGGTTTTAAATTTAATGAAACCAAACCAACCAAATTAGATTATAAACCAAACCAAACCAACCAAATAAATATCGGTTTGGTTTGGTTTGGTTCGGTTAAAATCATTTTTTTTATCTCAAAAATTTTCTTAATCTTCTTATAATGATATTAAATATTGCTATATTAATATCTGGATAATAGCTTTAATGTAAGAGCAATTTAGCACAATAAGTAATTTAATTTAATAACTCAATCGCATCACCAAAATAAACTAATAAAAAAGTAGAAGAATTCAGAAGCAATTGCAATACATCATTACATCAATATCACAATATAATCAAAATTACATAACAAAAATTTTATTTGTTTATAAAAAATGATAAATATTTTTTCAAGTTTTTAGACAGTCTCTCTTATAAGAATTCATCCTGATTATCACATTTGAAAAAAAAATTACTAAATAATTATCATAAAAATACACTATGAAAACTCATAAATATACATATACACTATCACTTTAATAATTCAAAGTTAATACTGTAAAAATTACTATAATACAACTGAACCGATCCAACTCTAAAATCATATTTATATGTGGGTTATTTAATAATCGGTTAATTTGGTCGGTTTGGTTTCCAAACATGTGAAATCGAACCCAAACCAATTAACCGAAATACTCAAAATATCAAACCATCACCAAACCGTTAGATTCTAAACCAAACCAAACCTCTAAATTTAAACGGTTTGGTTCGATTTTTTTGTTTAAACCATAGTTTGCACACCCCTATTTATGACATTAAAAGGCTCAGGCAACGTTTTGTGATTTTTATGGGTAATATTGCCTCCAGGTGGTCGCACAGTTGTAATATGCATTGGATATGAATTGAGAGTTAGAGAAGGTTGAGGGAGATGATGTGTGTTGTGGTGCTTGACTCACTTTAAAGGGGATCAAGCCTGAAGTCACCTTTTTTGTTTTAAATTTTCTTCTCTATATGATGACTTTCATTTTATAGTGAGGATTGATATGCTATCCAGTAATTTGCGTAAGCCTGGTGTTTCCATTGTTTTTAATGATACTTATCCGTTTCATGCTTAGTTGTGCATGAGTTAATTGCCAAACCAACTGATTGTACTTTATTGGTTGCAGATCTGGTGTAGCAACCTGAAGCCCTCTTTTGGTTGGAGGGTATTGTTAGACTAGAGAGAGAAAATATATTATTAGATGTGTATGATGTGAAATGGAGTTATTTTAATGTTGAGATTTATGTAGGATGTAAAATCAAGTTAATTTTTAATATTGGGATTTATGTACAGTGTAAAATAAAATTTATTTTTATATTGGAGTTTTCAGAAAGTAACATCCTACTGCCTACGGGATGCAATGACCTATGAGGACAATTAAGTTGGTTATGTTATGCCACATTTGCTTGTAGTTAGTAAGAAATTTTGAATAGTGAAGGTTTCTAATATGAAAATTAGTAGTTTGATGGTTAGTTCCTATCTCCAACAATCACTGCTTGTATCATTTAAATTTGCCTAGGAATGATACTGATACTAAAGCACAGGTTTAATGTTTCAGTTATAATTTTAACATTCTAACCACTTCTATTACTTCAATTGTCATGTTAATATTTTGAACGTTTATGTAGTATTGGTTTTGGTAATTTACATGGTGAAGTTGAGCCATCAATGGCATCGTTGTTGACTCTTATTCCACCAAAGTACTTTCGAGGTCTATTATGTGATGCTCAGGACCCAAACGGGCAGGGGGATTGTCGGATGATGTCTTAAAAGATGGAATCACTAATGCATAGAGTAGCTTCTGATATGCGTTAAGGTGGAGAAGTGTAGGGATGAATAGTCTCTCATTAGAAAGAGAGTGTTTTTGTGCTATATAAACATTTATGATCATGGCCTTAAGATGTTGAGGTACTTTTTGATTGACAAAACCATGAGACTAATATAATAGGACCACCAAAGCGGGCAATACCTCGACATGTTGGGCTGAGTTTTGACATAATGTATATGAGTAGGATCTCCCATAGTATGATATAGCTTGAGGGCGAACCAGATTGAAGTTGGTTTGTGTTGCTTGAGATCAAAAAGATAGGGGTGATGGTCTCCCAAATGTTGGAATCACTATTATAAGGAGCGGTTCCTTATAGACTTTTAGGTGGAGGGTACAAAGATGAATAGTCTCGCATCAAGAAGAGAGGGAGTGTTCTGGGTTGTATATGTAAGTTCATGATCTTAAGATGTCAATGCGCATTTTGAGGGACAGAATCATGTGGCTAGTATTGTAAGGCCAAAGTGGATAATACATTGACATTTGGGCTGGGTCATTACATATTAGGCCTAGACATAATATGCTAATATAAGGTTTTTATGACTTCATGAAGATTTCGTTAAAAACATGATTTGTTAAGGACAGATTTGTTATTTAGATTCATTATTGAATATACATTAGTGATATAATGCCCGGAAAAAAGCCACTGAAGTAATTATGCCAGCTTCACTTTGTTTCTGCCACGTTTAAGCAATTTCTATAGTGTGCTGTTTAGTGTAACAAGCCACTATGTTTGGATTACAGCTGGGCTTGGTTTTTTGGTGTTATGGTGTAATAAGAGAACTGGGATGTTTGGGCAGGAGATGGTCAATTCGAATTACTGATAGCTGCTTATAATATATCTATGCAGTGCTAACGTTTTATTTCACAAGAAGGAAAAAAATTTAAGTTTTTGCAAAATATAGTTTGCATTTGATAAGTTTCTGTTATAAACCAGCAAGCCTTGCAAAGAGTCTACTGATTTGATAATATATTTGCGTTATGATTTTGATGTATAAGACAATGCAGACCCTAAAACCATGTTGTGATACTTTATTTCTAACTTGGATTTTTTGTTTATCTGTTTATGTATTTATTTATTCACTTTTTGGGTTTTTAGCAAAGGCTATCAATCTCTAATGACTCTAGCTGGAAGGAGAGGGAAGCAGCTGTTTTGGCTATTGGTGCTATAGGAGAGGGTTGTTTAAATGGCCTTTACCCACTCCTCCCAGAGGTATAATTTTTAACACGTTGTTAGTTGATGCAATTGCTAATGCATTTAAATAGTAAGCAAACATTGTCATAAGAAACTTTTAGGCTTTTATGTTTTTTGCCATAAACTATAGTTTGGCTACATCATCTTAGGCAACATTCATCTATAGTTGCTATTTCATGATGGGATGACTCACCAAAGCATGAATCCCGAGATCTTCTGGCACAGTAATTGTTATTTTAACTAGTTGATAGGAAGAAATTCTCAGTCTTGCTAAAATTTTATCATAGCTGCTTCAAGCTTAAGATTTGCTGGACTATAATCAGCCCTCAATTTACAAAAGTAGACCTTACTATTTCTATTTTGCAGTTTTGTTGCCTTTTATTTTAGGATTTTCAATTTCTCATAGTGGGCACAGGTTCACTATGTTGCTCCTAGTATGCCAAAGGCTGCTAATCTAGTTAAGGACAAGATCAAATAGTTGGAGAGTTAGGAGATTTTAGAATGCCGTGAATGCATAGTTCTTTTTAAACAGTATGAAGGGTTTCTTTTCCAAAACTAAATGGAGCATTGAGTAATTTGGTTGTGGAGGGTGTGAAAATTAAACCTTAGTTGAAAATAATATTTTATTATTTCATCTTTAAAAAGTGATCGACCAATTGTGGATTTTTTTTAAAAGTGGACTGGTATTAGCTTAATGTTTACAATTACCTCATTGCCAGAAAAATTTAAAGGTGGCTCTATAGTTTTACTTTGTTGTGAGCATGTTCTGCTTTGCATCATTTTATCACGCCTTTGAATACATTTTAACATCAGCACTTACTTGATGTAAGCTACTTATTATATCGGAGAGTCAATTAGGTTTTTCTTTGTCTCTAACTTCATAGATGGTCCTTTCATATAATAGTTGTCTTGGAAGTCCACACTTGTTATTTTGTATAGTACAAATCAGTTGGATCATGTGGTAATAGTTTTTTTTTCTAATTTAACAAATTGCAGATAGTTACTTTCCTTTTACCACTATTGGATGACAAGTTCCCTCTTATACGGAGTATTACCTGCTGGACACTTTCTCGTTTTAGCAAATTTATTATTCAGGTATAATTATCTGCAGTTGACTGATTTAGCTACCATATTCTTACTTCTTGGGGTTTTAGATGAAGTGGGATTTCTTGCAAAATTTACTGTTCTGTCATTGTCATCTCCATTTGACTGTTTAAGCGAAAGGTACTTGATTCTGTTGTATTTAGTATAATTTCCTGAAGTGGGATTTTCAACGGAACATACTGCTTTTTGTTCTATTACTTGTGGGCAGCTAATATAAATTTACTGGTTGATTAAATTTAGCTGAAGAGTTATTTTCAATGGCAGAAACTGTATAACTTTGTATATAATTGTTTATTTTTCTGTTCAGTGACCAGTAGATTAAAGCATGAATACTCTTAGACTCACTTCTAGTGCTTGCTTGGTTAAAGAACATGAGTTGGGAAGTATCAAAGCTAGTAAGCGGCTAAATGCTTGTTTATTTAAACGTGTTAGATATTTGATGTGAATATTGCTCTCATACAGCAGAATAAAGTGTTTGATACACAACAGATGAGTGTATCAGTTACGGAAATTGTATCATCCTTTGTTGGATATGAATGAACCATGACTTAACTGTTATACCTGCACTTATCCCTCCCTGAATCATCTTTCATTTTCTTTTAGGAATCATCTTTCGTTTCACTTCTTCTGACTGAATCCTTTGGTCAGCCGTATACTTTGCAAGGTTGGGGAGCTGTTAGTCGTATTGGTTCCAAAACACCATATCCATCATCCCCATTTGCTTTTGGTAGCTATGACGAAAATCATTCTTCATTGGAGTATTTGCATCACTTCTTTGTTGCGATCTCACTGCCTTAAGCTGTGTTTGACATAGCTTTTGGGGGAGAAAAGATACTTTTTAATATAGTTGAAAGCTAAAAGTTGTATTTGGTAGAACAACAACAACAACAACAACAACAACAACAACAACAACAACCAAACCTTAATCCCACTAGGTGGGATCGGCTACATGAATCCTTTGTTTTCATTGCGCTCTATTAGTTATCAAATTCTTATCTAAGTCTAAGTAACTAAGATCACTCCTTATAGTTTCTTGTCATGTCTTCTTTGGTCTCTTTCTCTTCCTCTTTATACATGGGCAAAATTCAATAACTCAAATTTTCTAACTGGAGCTTCAATCGGCCTACGTTTTAGATGTCCAAACCATCTAAGCCGACTTTCTCTAAGTTTATTCTCAATTAGTGCAACACCAACTTTCTTTCGGATATACTCATTTCTCATTCTATCCTTTCGTGTATATCCACACATCCACCTTAGTATTCTCATTTCTGCAATATTTATTTTATTTGTGTGTTTCCTCTTTGCGGCCAGCATTTAACACAATATATTATCGCTGGTCTTACTACAGTTTTATAAAATTTACCCTTGATTCTGGATGAAATTTTTCTATCGCACAACACACCAGAAGCATTTCTCCATTTTACCTATCCTGCTTGAATCCTGCTAATAACATCATTATCTATTTCACCATTATTTTGTATGATTGATCCAAGGTATCTAAAACGCTCACTCATCTTAACAATTTGATCACCAATTGTCACATCTTCAATATAAGTATTTTTTTCTTGACTAAATGTGCACTCCATATATTCAGTTTTTGATCTACTGAGATGAAAATCTTTAGATTCTAAAGCATTCCTTCATAGCTCTAGTTTCACTTTAGCTTCTTCTTCAATTTTCTCAACAAGGACAATATCATCTGCAAAGAGCATACACCAAGGCACTTCATCTTGGATATGTCCAGTCATGAGTCATAATCAAAGCAAAAAGATACGGACTTAAAGTCGAGCCTTGGTGTAATCCAACTGTAATAGAAAAATTCTTAGTTAAACCTCCTTGTGTCTGAACACAGGTAACAGCTCCTTTATACATGTCTTTAATAACTTGAATATAAACAGTGTAAATCCCTTTCTTTTCTAAAACTCTCCAAAGTACTTCGCTTGAGACTTTATCATTTTTTAAAAGCTAAAAAACAACTTTGGCACAAAGCTAAAAAAAAGCTTTTTGGACCAGTTATTTTTCATAAAATTTTTTTAAATTATTTAAGACAAATTTATCCTCAGATATTTCATATAATATTCCATAATATACCAAATAGTTATAATAATAATAATTAATAATTATATTCTATCAGAAAATTAATTAATAATTATATTATTAATTTTAGCTATAATTATTGTTATATTATTTCAATAATATATAATTAAAATAAGTATAATTATTATATATAGCTATTAATAAACGTACCTATTTTTAAAAAATCTATCATCAATATACATATAATTATTATATATTGATAATTTAGTATATATATAATAAAATCAATTAGGGAACAATATATATAAAATTACATTGACAAAATACATATTATTATTTAATAATAATATATATGATTAAAATAGTTATATATATGTCAAATTTGGTCAAAAGCATCAGTTGACTATACAATACAATAGTTTCTACCAAATAGTTCTACTTTTGATAGTAGATTTAATAGCAGTTTGCCAAATAAATAAAACTACTGCCCCTCTTGCATTCTGAACTTTATTCTGATAACAGTCTTCATGTTTCTAGTGGCGGTAAGACTGAAAATGATGGTCGACTTCTCATAATTCATCATTTGCCCTGAGAATGCGCAATAGCTATTAAACATTGTCTTCACTAATTCCCCTACTGCAGGGGTAGCCTTCGCCAAGCACCTTGACCTCCACTTAACACAACTATTTGCACTTTTGACCTCTACAACTTGTCTCTCTGGTCTCCACTTACATTCATATACCTTTTCTTACAATTACTTATCTGATTAATCTAACTGATTTTCATCTTTATCAACCTGTCATCATAGGTTGGGTTTTCCTTTTGCTTTATTTTTTGTTTTTTTATCTTTTTATCCTAATTATTATCTTTAATACCTTTTCGGTGCTAACTTTGTTGTCTCACAATACTTTTATCTTGCAGTTTTAAGATTTGTTTCTTTAATATGGCTGCAGAGGATCATAAAACAGTGAAGCACAATATGCCTATTATCCTGTATATGCTACATTAATCTGTAGATCCATATTTAGCAGTTGGGAATAAATCCCATTGTATCTATTCCTTACAAGGAACCATCTTTGGACATTGAAAAAGGCTTAAAATTTTACAATGTCTGGTAAGGGAATAGAAAATTTGTAAAGTCATGCATCATTCATTTATTCAGGGAATTGGTGACCAGAGAGGCTATGAACAATTTGACAAAGTTCTCATTGGTCTTCTTCGGAGAGTATTGGATACTAATAAGCGAGTACAAGAAGCCGCATGTTCAGCTTTTGCAACTCTTGAAGAGGTTACTTGTAGAGCTGTTTTAGGGGTTTTCTTGTTTCTGTCGTACTGTTGTCTCAACTGTTTTGTTATACCAACAGGAGGCTGCTGAAGAATTGGCTCCTCGCTTGGAGATCATTTTGCAGCACCTCTTATGTGCATTTGGCAAATATCAGGTTTAATTTAAGCTCTCATTTAAATCTATATACTTGTTATGTCAGACATGGTTGTTAAAAATCTTTGTAGAAAGACATTCTAACTAGATTACATCTTGGTGCTCATCTCTTTCTCTAACATATGCATTCCACTTTTCTCCTCAACTAGCGACGAAACCTAAGAATTGTGTATGATGCGATTGGTACTCTAGCAGATGCTGTTGGTGGAGAACTAAATCAGGTATAGTAGTCAATCTCATGTTACTTTTAGACTGATTTTGTCATCCATCACCTATTTCTGCACTGGATCTAATGACATAAGATGACGCCAACAGCCAAAATATCTTGATATTTTGATGCCACCTTTGATTGCAAAGTGGCAACATCTGTCAAATTCAGACAAAGATCTGTTCCCATTACTCGAGTGCTTTACTTCCATAGCACAGGTGTGCTTCTCTTCTTTGCTTCTTTAATGAAGGCTGTTTACTTCCTCCAGTAGGTTGTCTTAATTATTGGTGTTGAATTTAAAGTGAACAGATATTGCTTTTATGCTTATTTACAGCTACAAACAAACTCATTTGAGCAAATGTTCTCTTTGCTCAGTGTATTTTTCCATGCTGTTAATATATCTGGATCCAAATATTATTGTTCTTGAACTTCATATCACTATTTGAGTCTTAATTATTCTACTCTTGTAACTTTCAGGCTTTAGGACCTGGTTTTTCTCAATTTGCTGAACCTGTATTTCAGAGGTGTATAAGTCTAATTCAGACTCAGTTGTTGGCAAAGGTGTTTGATCTGTTAACTTAGAGATTAATTTGCTAGGTTTCTTCTTTATACGCCTTAGTTATATCTATAAAGAGCGCTATTGATGCCTTCCAGGAATGATTATTTTCATTATTTTTGTTCTCTTGAAAAACAATGTATGTTATGTATAGCATGTTTTAGAATATTTTTACTGATATTCTTTAAAATTAAGTGATTCTTCTTTGATTTTACTTAATTGTCATCTTTGATACAACATTTCTGTATGTGTTCTCTTTCCAAGTTCATTTTCCATGATTATTATGCCTGCTTTTATTTTTGATTGCTTGGCAAAATCTTGCTTTACTTAAATCTTAGTAATGGCTGTATGAATGCTTGGGAGTTCCCTTTGTTTCCTAAAAAGCTTTATTTGGAAAAAAGTTGTTGGCTGCTAATATGTATTTTATGAGTTTATTGAATGTTTAACTGTGCAACGCGCCGTTTCGAATCAATCATGACATGAATCTTTTAGAAAATTGTGCTGAAGCTAGGGTGTTCCCTGGAAGCGACGCGCTGTATTGTTTGTGGGTAAAGAAGCTAGTCTATCGTACTAGAACTCAAGTCAGTAGGATTAGATTAGAAACTTGGAATATAGGCAGCTTGACGGGCAAGCTAATGGAGTTGGTGGATATTATGATTCATAGAAAGATTAATATTTTGTGCCTGCAGGAAATAAAATGGGTTGGAGAGAAAGCTAAGAAAATTGATAGCTTAGGTTTTAAACTTTGGTACTCTGGTAAGAATAAAAATAAGAATGGAGTGGGTATAATTCTGGATTAGAGTTTGAAGGATCACGTAGTGGAAGTTAAGAGAAATTGTGATTGATTTTAAAAATTATAATCAATGGAATGATTATTAACATTATAAGTGTGTATACTCCCCAAGTAGGTTTGGATGCGAGCATAAAGGAAAAATTTTATAATGATTTGAAAGAATTAATACAAGAGATACCTCAGGAGGAAAGATTATTTATTGGAGGAGATTTAAATGGACATGTTGGAAGTGTTGCTGAGGAATTTAATAGCATCCATGGTAGATATGGTTTTGGAGAGATAACTGAGGAGGGTAAAACTATTTTAGAGTTTTCTTCAGCATATGATCTTGTAATTATTAATACTTTATTCAAGAAGAGAGAGAAGCATGTTATCACGTATAGGAATGGAACTTCAAGAATATGAGCAAACGAGATCGCTTGGATTGTAAAAATTGTGAAGTCATTCCAACTGAATGTTTGACTACCCAACATCGATTAATGATTTTAAATTTTGAGATAATGTATTGGAGAAGAAATAATAAGTCAAAATTCTATCCTCGGACTCGATGGTAGAATCTAAATAATGAGAACAAATGTATATTTAAGAAGAAGGTTTGAGAACTTGGGCAATAGAACATTAATGGGGAAACTGATCTTATGTGGTTGATAGTTGCTAACTATATCCGTAAGGTGGCGAATGATGTGCTGGGAGAACCCAAAGGAATGATTTCAAATAATAAAGATACTTGGTGGTGGAAAGATGATGTACAAGGAAAAATTAAGGAGAAAAAGATTTGTTATAGAGATTGGTTTAAAAACAAAAATAAGGATAAGTGAGAGAAATATAAAGTGGCTCGACGAGAATCTAAGAAAGCAGTAGGCAATGTAAAGAATATGGCTCTTAAGGATTTATATAATAAATTAGACACTAAAGAAGGAGAAAGATAATTATATAGGATTGTCAAGGCAAGAGATAGAAAAATTAAAGATTTAATTAAAGTAAAATGTATTAAAGATGAAGATCAAAAAGTATTTTTCATGAAAGAAGATATCAAAGATAGATGAATGAGTTACTTTCAACAACTTTTCAATGAAAATTGTGAAAATTCAATTGATCTTGCAGAATTTAGCACCCCAAAAGAAAGTAAAAATTACTCTTACATTCGATGTTTTAGTAAAGTTGAAGTCTGAAAAATTTTAAAGAAGATGAAATATAAAAAAGTAGTAGGACCAGATAACATCCAATAGATGTTTGAAAGTGCTTAGGAGATGAAGGAGTTTCTTGGCTCACTAGATTGTTTAATGTCATTTTGAAGACTAAAAGGATGCTAAATGAATAGAGAAAGAGTATATTAGTACATATTTACAAGAATAAAGACGATGTACAAAATTGTGTCAATTATAGAGAAATTAAATTAATGAGTCATACTTTAAAATTTTGGGAGAGGGTGATCGAACAAAGGTTATCCCATAATATTAAGGTATCAGAGAATCAGTTTGGTTTTATGCCAAGTAGATCTACTATAGAAGCAATTCATTTATTAAGAAGTTTAATGGGAGAGAAAGGAAAACCTACATTTGGTTTTTATTGATTTGGAAAAAGCTTATGATAAAGTCTCAAGAGAAGTACTTTAGAGAGTTTTAGAAAAGAAAGGGATTTGCACTGTTTATATTCAAGTTATTAAAGACATGTATAAAGGAGCTGTTACCTGTGTTCGGACACAAGGAGGTTTAACTATGGATTTTTCTATTACAGTTGGATTGCACCAAGGCTTGACTTTAAGTCCGTATCTTTTTGCTTTGATTATGAAACTCATGACTGGACATATCCAAGATGAATTGCTTGGTGTATGCTCTTTGCAGATGATATTGTCCTTGTTGAGAAAACTAAAGAGAGAGCTAAAGCGAAACTAGAGCTTTGGAGGAATGCTCTAGAATCTAAAGGTTTTCATCTCAGTAGATCAAAAATTGAATATATGGAGTGCACATTTAGTTAAGAAAAAAATACTTATATAGGAGATGTAACAATTGGTGATCAAATTGTCAAGAAGAGTGAGCGCTTTAGATACCTTGGATTAATCATACAAAATGATGGTGAAATAGATAATGACGTTCTTAGCAGGATTCAAGAATGATGGATAAAATGAAGAAATGCTTTTGGTGTGTTTTCCGATAGAAAAATCTCATCCACAATCAATGGTAAATTTTATAAAATTGTAGTAAGATCAGCGATGATATATGGTGCTGAATGCTGGCCTGTAAAGTGAAAACATACAAATAAAATAAATATTGTAGAAATGAGGATGCTAAGGTGGATGTGTGAATATACACGAAAGGATAGAATGAGAAATCAGTATATCCGAAAGAAAATTAATGTTGCACTATTTGAGGATAAACTTAGAGAAAGTCGGCCTAGATGGTTTGGACATATAAATCGTAGGCTGATTGAAGCTCCAGTTAGAAAAATTATGCTATTAGATTTTGCCCATGTGCAATGAAGAAGAGGGAGACCAAATAAGACGTGACAAGAAACTAAAAGGAGTGATCTCAGTTACTTAGACTTAGATTAGAATTTGGTAACTGATAGAGCGCAATGGAAACAAAGGACTCATGTAGCCGGCCCCACTTAGTGGGATTAAGACTTGGTTGTTGTTGTTGTATTGAATGTTTAACTTTTTGATAATTATATTCGTAGTTAGAGTTCCATAGTTCACTTGCAGGATTGGCATTATTGATGTTTTCAGTTGTTGATCTTGCCTAGCGATTGCTTGTTTCTTGATGCTAATCTGGTTACGTTATAGTACTTGCTGTGCATATTTGGTCTAATAAGTATGCTCATTAGCTGGGATAAAGAATTTCTTACGTTGTTTGACTTAATAGACACATAAATAGGGATTGTTTTATGTTTCCTACACTATGTTATTGTGGTGTCAACTTTTATGCTCACATTAATGAGGATGAAGTTATCTTTTAGTTGTCGCTTAGTTAAAGGGTCATTCTTAGGCTAGAGAGAAAATATATTATATGCTCATGAGGTGAATTAAATTTAGGATAAATCATGTTCAGGTCTCTAAGTTTAATGTATAATATCACATAGGTCCACGATTTTTAAAATTTAACATCTCGGTGCCTGATTCAGATATATATACATATCAATCAGGTTCATTTTTTAATTTTTTAATATTAAAATTTTTTAAAATACCCAAAATGCTATTAGTCCTCTCTCTCTCACTCCTTTTTCTCCCTCTCTCTTCGCCAACTTGTCTCTCTCCTCTCTCCCTCTCACTCTCTCTCTTTGTGTTGGTTGTTGCGAAGCCCTGTCGGGGCCACGGGAGGGTTGTTGGCATGCCTCCTCTGGATGCCCTCCTCATGCGGCCCTTGGGCGAGGCTGTGTGGCTGTTGGCCACTTGTGGTCAAACGTAGTGGGCACAAGGGCTATGCGAGGGTCGTCAGCATGTAACTGCGCCCTTCGTGGCCCTCAGTGGGGATTTGGGACTGCTAGTAGAGGGGGGAGTGGCAGGCCGGTGAAAAAAGAGGAGAAAAGGTATTTTGGGTATTTTTAAACTTTTATATTGAATACCTAGATGTTAAATTTTTAAATTCATGGACCTGAGTGATTTACGCCTTAAACTCAAGGACTTGGATGTAATTTACCCTTAAAGTTATTTTAGTATTGAGATTTGTGTAGGATGTTAAATGAAATTATTTTTTATTGAAATATGTATTGGATATGAAATTAAGCTAATTTTTTATTTTGGGATTTATGTCGATGTGAAAGTTTTTTTTTTTTGAAGTTTGTGTTCGATGAGAAATGAAAATCAAAAAATTCCTTTGCATTTTGGACTTTAACCTATCAAGGCCTGGTGTTTTCTTCTTATTGGCACTCATGTTTTAAACAAATTGAACAAGTGAATGTAATTTTGAAAACAATTTCTTTGTTAATTGTGTGACATGATTTCAGTACTTTCTAGTAACTTCTAAAATGAAACAAGTAACAGGCTCTATTCCCTCGGTACATGATTCCAGTACTTTCTAGTAACTTCTAAAATGAAAGAAGTATCAGGCTCTATTCCCTCGGTTCTTCCACAAGTATTAGGTTTTGCTATCAACTTCGACATTCTGGGTATCTACTTTGTCTTCTTAGGTGTCATACCCATGCTTTTATGACAGATACCAACCTTTTGCTTCTCTTGATGCAAATAATACAATTATCGTGATCATTGGTAGATTTATTCATATTGTTTTGGGCTTGGTAGTAGTCAGACGACATAATTCATTAGGAACCAATCTTATAAGAATTTTTCATCTTCTCTTCTATAATACACCTTGATTAGGTGAATACCTGTGTAGTCCTCTAGAGGGTTTCTGAAAAGAACAAAGCCTGCAATCCACTTTCATAGTTAAGTTTTTGTCAAAATTAATCATATGTTTTCTCATAGTACTTAGGTTTGCTACGCAAAATAGTGTCTTTGCGTTTGTGTTGTTTGGTTCATTATGTGTTGATTTTCTTTTAACGTTTAGAGAATGTTTTTGTTGTTACCTTTCTTGAAGCCCGGAGACAAAAGGTTGTTTTTTTACTTCGAAGGTGGTTGTCAAAAAAACAATTTTATGGCCTCCACATCGCAATACAACTCTATAAGAATCTTCCTGCCAAACCTCTGTCGCACTCTATTTTAGGCATACTACATTAATTCAATGATTCTTCCTATATATTCTGATTACTCTAGATCTATATGGTGAATTAATTGATTTGTTTCCTGTAGATGATTGATGCTTACTTGTACCTATGCTTTTTCTGGAAGTTTACATCTTTTTTTTGAAGAATTTTTTTTTGTTTTTTTTTATTTGCTAATCATAATGATTTATAAAAGCTCTCTTTTTTCTATGTGATGTTTATCAATTGTAAAATTTATTGGAGTTAATGCTAACTTCTTGCATTTGGTTGATCATTTCTAGCCACTGTGAATTGTGTTTATGGGTGCAGGTTGATCATGTTGCAGCTGGTGTTCAGTTCGATAAAGAATTCATTGTTTGCTCCCTAGACTTGTTATCAGGTCTAACTGAAGGTCTTGGAAGTGGGATAGAGGATCTGGTAATTTTATGTTCAATACGGAATTATCTGGATAAGGTTTTGCATATTTTTGATCTACATTTAAAGAATTATCCCAAGAATCTTTGACATAGTTGTGTATCTTTTGAGGTTAAAGGGGCAGAAGATAAACAAATACACTAAGTGGGCATTTAGTTTGATGTTTCTTAATGTTATGTCATGTTATCTAGATGTCATTGTCCAAATGGCTATTTCATAAATTTTTAAAAAGTTACCTATATATGTCATCAAACTAAATAATTATTTCCTTTAAATGACATAATATCAAGATAATATTAAATTAAACACTTCCCAAAAAATAGTGTGAATGTACTGCTTTACAATTTTGCGAAAGATAAAGTTTAGTTGGCAAGATAATAGATGGGCATTATGTATATTTGTTGGGTTATTTTGTCTTCTTTATATATAGTTAGCATCACAACATGTTTATTAGTATGACTTACAATGAGTATCCAAATATTTATGTATCACACAATTTTGATCAAATTTTGTATGAATTTTTATATACTTATATCTTACATAATTATACCCATTTAACCAGCTTCACTTAATTAAGTTTTAGCTTAGGAAGACAAAAATCTAATTTTAAGCAAGGTTGAGTACTATTTAAATAATACATCTAGTTTTTTGAATTATCCTAAAAAGAAGGAATTTTTTTTGGCTAATTCATGTGATGCGGCACAGCAAATAAAATATATGCAAAAGGATCAGCAAATATAAGCAGCAAATTTATCTGTCCAATTTAAGAAAATTTTAAGATTTGATTTTATGATTACTAAGAAATTAACTAAATCCATAAAATCAATTCTTTCAAAATTTAAAATAAATTGGACCGATGGTAATTCAGAAATTATCAATTCAAATTATGGTTAAGTTGGTTTTCAATAAATTAAAAGCAGGGTAACAGGAATTGAGCTCTCACAATCATTAATGAACAATTAATTTGCGCTCAATAATGATAGGCCACACAGTAGAGCAATTTCGAGCAATGTTCAGATGAACAAAGGAAACTATAGTAGTCGAATAAGCAATTAATTAATTTGTTGAAATTCTGAAGCCAAAATTTTTTGGATACTCAAAAATAAGTTTTATGGTATATTAAGGTTTAATTGTACTGTTCAGAGAAACACATTCCCGTATCTGTAGGAATTTAATGAATAGAGTAGAGAAGGGCCTTAATAATTCGGTTCGCGAGCTTGTGTGTGGTGTGTGGCATGATTCGGGAAGGTAGGATCGAGGCTGGCTTGGCTCGAAGGAGTGGCTCGCACGATACAGGCTAAGTCACAATCAAGTTTGTGCCATGTTTCGTGTGGATGGGTTTTGGCAGGCAAACCGTTGACGTTGGCTTGCCATAATCAGCCGAAGGGATCTCAGGCTTGGTGCGGTCAACAGGATAGGATTCGGCGATTGACATGATCGAACAACAAGGAAAGGCAAAGTCGTTGGCGGCCTCATCGCTAATCGCTAGTTTGCGTATAGCGGACTTGTGTGAGGTGCAGTCCGGTGGAGAACTTGGATGGTGTGTTGTGGAGGCATGATCTGAGCTGCAGAATGGAACAATGTGAATATTAAGAAGGAATGAAAGGAAAGAAATCGATATGGAGGAGAAGACTTGAGCGGGTGGATGGGAGTTTAGTGATCCTCACCTAAGACCTAAGCTTTTTCTTATTTAGGATATCAATTCATATCAAAATTAGACAATCCTAAGGGAAAATGTAATTTTTCTTCATTTAGCATTAAAAAATGATGAGAAAATAGAAGTATTTATATAGATTTCTATACAAATTGACTTAATTAAAGAAAATTATATAATGCCATAATTTTTTCACACAAATGAGGAAATACCGAGCACTGTATCTATACAACATAAGCAAAAGGATTCGGTTGGATGGTACCATACCAACTTAACCGAAATGTCAAAAAAAACATGATTGCGGTAATTAAATTACAAATTAAAATACATTTTACATTATTCCGAAACATTACTAAATACTTGGTTTGAAATTTCTAACTTCTCAAAACTGTTATCTTTGAATTCATTAATTAAATTATATTGTTGATTTCTTTTTTTTTGCTTAAATCAATCTTTAAGGCAAGTTAGCGTGCATCGTAAAATTGCTGATAGTGAGCTTCAGTTCCCTTATTATTCTCTCGCTTATAGAAATACCGATTCTACAACCACTGTGGAAGCTTGCACTGCAAGCATGTCACAAGCCATGGCAGCTAACACTAGAATTTGTTTAGTTGCAATTTTTCACTATAACAAATACTAATATCATCCTCTGTTTCATCCTCTAAGTGTTGATAAAAGTGTATCTCATTTAGATTCATTGTTGCCTTCTCTTGCTGATGCTCTGCATTTGACTCTCCACATTTTCTCGTTGTTGATGTGGTGGTTTCCCGCAGTTGCTTCTCTGTTGCCTGCCTATGCTCATAGAAAATTCTCACCTTTTTCCCCATTTTTGGTGTTTGGCGTTGTCCTGCCTTTTTATGTTTAACATGTTCATTGTAATAAAAAGCAAAACATTTCTTGAAGAGTATTATATATACTCCCCAAAAATTTAGTATATTCTGAGAAAAAAGTTCAATTACAATAGTTTTTTACGTGGATCAAGAAAAGATGCTATGCAATACAATGGTGGTATGGTTTCCTGATACTTGTTAAATTTATCTTTTATTTTAAAAATAAAAAATTGTAGAAATGGATCATTACGGAATTCAATAAATTTTTGAAATAATTGAAATACATAAGGTAAAAATATAGGAGATGTTAGGTAATAATACCTAAAAAATTGCTTCATGTTTTCTTTAAATATCATTAATAATTCAAAAACCTTATAAAGAAAGTTTCAATCTAAATTAGTTAATTAATAATTTGTATTTAATATATGAGCATTGTAAAATTGAGAAAGTAATTCTTCATAAGGTGGCAGAAATTCTATTAATCTTTGAAGTGAATTTTATCTAGTATCAATTGGTAATAGAATTTTGATGCAGTTCTTACCTCCATATTAGCAGATCATTTTCCATTCGCATCGTATATTCAAGTTATAAATCTACTTTATTATATGCTTAATTTTATTTATCACTAAATCATCTTTAGAAAGTGTTATAAAAATATATAAATTTATAATATAACATGCATAACGAACATGAAAAAAAAAAGATTGCATAACGAACATAAAATTAAGTGTCATTTAGCACTTGTTTTAAGTACTATGATAAATAGTTAATAGTTTATTATTTGATGCATTATCTAGAGTAATTGAAAAAGCTTTATCATCAATATAAAATATTTTATAGACATTAAAAATGTATCTGTAAATTATTATACCTATATGGGTTTCATCAAGTAGATCTGAGTGTCAAGTTTCTTTTTTGCATGCTCCATTGGTCATCAATCTAATGACATGTGACGGCAAGGTAACTTCTACCACTGATACTTGTCATATATCTAGCGTTAGGCTTACTTTTACTTACCTTGCGTGTAAGGTTCTTCGGATGCTCTGTTAGTATCTTTCAATATTCTTCGTATATTGCCAAACACTCATTCAATGCATATTTTGATATCCATTGGTAAATAGGCTGTAGACATTAGATTAAATACTCGAGATATCCCCCTCTTCACTAATAGTAAATAGTTGTTCTTTTTTCATAATAAATCGAACTAATCTACGTCATGCACTTTATCATTTTGAAATGTCCAAGGTGTAGTACCAGCTTGTGGATTAAGTTTCCTTTAAGAACGTTTGGTTGTAGAAGATTTTTAGGTTCGTTTATCAAAATTATGAGATTACATTAAGTGTTTTTTGAACATGTCGATCCCTCCACCTGTATCTCCAGGTTTATAAAATATTGTTTTTTGCATATCTTACAAACCACAAACTGATCGATTTTATTGCTATTGTGTGGTTTTGTAATAACATCAAAAAAATTCTCATACCTTACGTGCTTACTGCGAGTTGAGTTGCAATTCCTGATGATTACGTCGATATGCCTGCTCTGATAATTTCTTATGGCTCCTCCATTGCAGCGTGAGATTATTCTAGCAGAAAGTTTGGATCGGCATAGACGTTATCGTCAAACAAATCTTCAACTTCATCTCACACACATTTGAAAATATTTGAGCACATTTCACAATTTCTTCCATTTTTCGACACCTAGCAATCATGAAATCACAAAACATTGAAATTTCTTGAGAGTGAGGTTTTCAAAAGAGATTCATAGCTTGGTCAGGAGAAAAATGATACCAAAACTAGACTACTTATAGAGATATCAAAACACCTTTGTTTTTTATAATGGCTGCAATGTTGATTTGATCAAATGAACATTGCAGCCAATGCTTATATATTTAATAATAAATTAAGATGTAAAATATTTTGAGGTGCCTCAGATGCATTAAATAATTATGAAAGTTTTAAAATTACATGTAGGTCCCTAGTTGATAATTAATCATGGGTCCCATAATTGTCCCTGCTTGCCTTATCTCTAGGCGCATTAGCCACACTGGTGTTAGCTGGCGCGCCCAGTTTTAAAAAAAAAGGAATTACTATACTGTTTCAAACCAAATTTGGGTCCGGGCAACCTGAGGACTGCTTTGGTTCCAAATTCCAATCCAGACCGATTCGAGCCGGTCCGATAAGAACTTATTTTGGACTAAGTTAGTTCTTACTGGGTCAATTCTGGATTAAGTTCGGGTTGACCCAAACTGTTAAGCAGCCTTACCCATCAATCGATCGAGATCGAAGCATTTTGGTCATATCTCAGCTATTGGTGATAAATTCTATCAAGAATAAATCAATAGTCGGTCGTGGTGTTCCCACCATCATGATTGAAGAAATTCTGGCTTAGCTACAAGATGAGATAACTTGGTGAACTTGACTAAGGACATCTATCTTTTTCTGTAAATTTTTTTTAATGTTATTATTTGCTTTCTCCAATTCCTCCCTAATTTCAGGTCATTTGTAATTTGCAAGTCATGACATACTTATTGCTTTGTTAAAATTTACTGTTTTGTTACTTTCCTGCTATTATTCACTATCAGATCCTAACCCATAACTGTAGCGTTTGCAAATAATTTTCAGGTTGCTAAAAGCAATTTGAGAGATTTGCTTGTTCAATGTTGCGTGGATGCTGCTGCTGATATCCGGCAAAGTGCCCTTGCACTTCTTGGGGATCTTGCTAGGGTGAATTTGGATCGTTAATTCAAATATACTCTAATGTTACAACTTTTATTCTCTATATATTGATAGTTGATCCATACTATCATTTTTTGTCTGTCCCAGGTCTGCCCTATACATCTTCATCCACGTCTCCAGGACTTCCTTAACATTGCAGCTGAGCAATTGGTATTAATGTAATGGTTGTGAGAATCACAAATGACATTGTCTATTATCAACTAATGTTTTCAATATTGCAGAGTGCTAATCAGGTCAAGGAGGCTGTATCTGTTGCTAATAATGCTTGTTGGGCTCTTGGGGAATTAGCAGTTAAGGTTAGTGCACAAATTTTTCAAGGTTGAAAGAGTTCTATCTTCTGTTTAAGTGAATTCTGATACAGTTGGAAATATTTTCAGTTCATTGATATGGTAGAAATACGATAGAATGTCTCGTCTAGGCCTATCCTTACAAAGTTTCTCTCTGCGTGCAATCTTGCGAAAAGGAAATGAAAGCAAATTGTCTGTAGTTAGGCCTATCAATGGTTGGGTTGACACTGACCCGGATCTGACCTGGTTGTCGTCCAGATTGGATCGAAAATTAAATCGGGTCGGGGTCAACCCAGATTCGATTGATAACCCATGATGGATCGGATTTTCGGGTCGAATTTCGGATCGACTCGAAACTTTTACCCGTCTTTTATTTAATCATTTAATTTGTTTTGTTTAGAAATGTGAACTTTTTTGTTAGTTTTGTATTTCTTTTTAAAATACCAAAAATATTAACTAATTCATTATTTGTTATATTATGATTAATCAAACTTAAGCATAAATAAAATATGACAAAGGAAAATATCAAAAATAAAATGAGTACACGATAGATATTTAATATTAATTTATTTAATAAAAACTATTTTTAACATCTTAATTTTATACCCAATATAAGTTTAAATCAATCTTTTGAAAATTCACAATTATAAAAAAAAAAATCAAAAGAAAAAAAAGTGGCAATAGTTGAAAAAATATTATAAAAAGATAGAAAATATGTAGTCATCAAGATAATATTATAAGCAAAAACTCTATAAAAATATATATAAAATACATTCAAAATTTTTTATCAAAACATTAATAAAATCAATCATTAATAAAAATTCAAGATGATGTTTATGTTGTTATTATTTAAATTAATATTAAATATCTATCATGTACTCATTTTATTTTTGATATTTTCCTTTATAAAATCATTTTTAACATCTTACTTTTATGCCCAACATAAGTTTAAATCAATCTTATGAAAATTCACAATTATAAAAATAATCAAAGCAAAAAAGTGACAATAGTTGAAAAAATATTATAGAAAGATAGAAAGTATGTAGTCATCAAGATAATGTTATAAGCAAAAACTCTATAAAAATATATAGCATATATTCAAAATTTTCTATCAAAATATTAATAAAATCAATCAAGGGAAAATAGTATATACTATAAAATAATAACATAAACATCAAATAAAAATTTTATACAACTACATCTAAATAGAAATTTTACCTATAGGAATTTTTTTTTCTTATGCTTGTTTACTATGACAAAAAATTTATATTATCACAAGAATCAATAGTGATATATAATATTATAAAATGAAAATCGAATCAAGTTTTTATCAGATCGAGTTAGTGCCAATCCTGATCTGATCTTAGAAAAATATAATCGGGGCAGGTGATCTTGATCTTCAGATGCCTTCCAACCCTCTCCGTTCATCGTAAGAATGTACACTATCTGCAGCGATTTCTTTTGAATTCTATTTTATTTTCGTTGGCTGAAAATACAACTTTCCCATCTTTGTTGGATTGTGTATATGGTTTTTAATATATGGCTTGCTTCAATTGGTCATTGAGCGGATTAGTTATGGGTTTGATTGCTGTGCACAACTCCCAGAATTTGCTCTGTTCAAGCCTATTTATTTGCCACTTGGTAGCAACATTAGGCTGCTTAGACTTGATACAACCTTGTAAGAGCCCTTTTGAAGCTTTCCAACCTCCATTCCCCTGCTATAACCTGAGAACTAGATGCCAGCTACTCTCGGATTGGGTCTTCCAACCCATTGCTTTTTCTCTCTATTTAACACAAGCGTCTACGGGCCAACAACTTTTGGTTCACCTTCTTCATTTGTATCGACTTATGGGCCATATGAAGCTACATGCTCACCAGCATTGCTAGAATGTGTGGCCTGTTGACTTACAACTTTTCTTTCCCATTTTCTTTCCCTTCTTTCCCTTGTCTCCCGGTTCCACCATCTTCTTTGTTGGGTTGTGTCGCTTATGGCCTCCTTCACTTCCTTTCCCTTGGTAGAATACTACGCATTCCCATGGCCAACAACACAACACTCGAAACGTAGGGATGCCATACCCTCATACTCGAAGTATTGATAAAATTATCCCGCCGATCCTCACAACCAAACTACAGGTGTCAATGACTTCTTTATGTCTACTTTAACACAATTCTGAATATATATGCCATGATCCCCATTCACTATGAATTGATCAATTCTTAGAGGTGATTTGAGTACCCAAAACTCAAGTGGAAACTCTAGTAGCCGAATCCAAAACAGTGTTGATGTGATAGCACTTGCGGACAATCTAAATGCCTTGGTTCACTCATCAAAGCAATGTGGTCTTCCATTAGCAAAATTATCTATAAAGCATCCTTGCCCGACATCATTGATCTTAAACTCTTCTGCTTTCCCCCATTTCTTCTGAGCTTGTGCCAACATGATATGGAAAGGTATCTTGTGACCAAATTATTTTCCGACTGGAGTATTTTACCACTCCATTTGAATTCAACCTGCCTCCTCTACATTGGGCACAATAAACTCTCTGCTATGCTGCATAGCTTCCTCTACAATGTCTTACATCAAAAGGATGTTTCCTCCTCTAGCCATCTTTCTTGGGCCCTCACCACATGACCTTTCACCATTCCTTGTGTTTTCGACTTGTTTCCTCTAAGATTACTTTGGCTAGGAGTGGTCTCAGCATTTTCACAAACATGTGGTGGGTGTGAGTGCAAACCTCCTCTTGCTACATTCAGAATCTTCTCATCACTAAGAGTAGGCTTCTCCATATTAAAACTATTCCCCTAGGGTGGGTGTGAGTGCAAACCTCCTCACAAACATTGCTCATTGAGGCATTGTGTTGAACACTGGTAGGCTGTTTTATTTCACTGCTTTACAAGCATTTTCAACACTTTGAATTGTATAAAAACTACATCCCGACAAAGAAATTTGTACAACATCCACACCACATGCAATTCCATCATCCACTTTCATAGAAATATTATTTTAATGTAGTATATCCTTCCCAGCATAACTAATAGTGGCCACCTCTTAGGTCGCACGGAGCACGCCTGATAAAGTTCATAGGCAAATCATGACCCTTCAATGGTCACGATTAATTCTTGGAATTCTCTTGCTTCAAACCCATTCTACTTGCTTGCATTGAATCTTCAACTCTTCAACTGCCCACCCTTCCCCAAGCTACGGGATTGTAGCCCTTTCACAACCAGAGAATGGTTTGGTTGTTCCCTTTGTTTCAAAGTAGCATCTTCTCCCTAAAAATATAGCTCATTTTCCTTCTCTAAATCACTGTTGCCTCCATCCTTCAACATCTCAGCAACATCTTCTTCCTCCAAACTTGGTTCGATCTTCCCAAGTTTCTGAGGATCTGCGCTAAGCTATAAAACACTGGTACTTCATGAGACCTATTATATCCATATCGTATCCATATCAAATACAGATACTCCTCGATATGCCACATTTTTTATTCTAATTGATCATTTTTCACGGTCTCACAAATATCAGTGATGCTACTGTTTTTTTTACCTTAGCTAACACTTTGTTGTTACTTCTAATAGATGTTGATCTTGCTTTTTCTTTGCCTCAGTTGAAGTTGTATTATGGGAAAGTATAGGACTTTGACATTTTTATTTTACCTGTCTATTCAGTGAGTTAGAAACTTGGAGAGAAGAAGGCATGTATTTATTTTGACTAAATTAGTATATTTTAATTCAGGTCACAGCAATTGAGTTATTTATCAATTATATCTTGTTTGCATTTAATTAATCAATTTGAGTTTGATCTAGATTGAAATTGAGTTTAACATATTGATATGTATTCAAACTTTTATTTCACCTGCATATTTTGTGATAAATTGAGAAATAATTCAACAAGCTTTATGATATTATTCTAAATATAATTTTTTTTAAAATTCAATAGTTGTTTAAGAATGTTTTCATTTTTTTAAGTTAGATTATCTATAATGTCACTTTTAGTTACATCAAGAATGTTTAAGTATATAAAATTGTAATTAATTTCAAAAAATTTTAAAGAATCTTTTTAACATTCATATCAATAATGTGTATAAATCGTTCTAGTTTTTATTATATGGCTATACGTTAACTATGACAATACAACACAAACTATATATATAAATATAACTGTCATATCCCAATGTATTTGTATCCTACTTTTTTTAAGTTTGTCATATCACCGTATTCCTATCATATCGTATCTGTAACACCATATTGTATTCATGCTTCAGAGGCGCTAAGCTGGTGGCTGCAGTCAATCGCATTGCTTTCAAGCTCACCTCCTCTTCCATTTAGCATTTTAGCAGTATCTTCCTACTATATTTTATTCTTAGCCAAGAATGAGCACGCCTAATAATGATTTGTAAGCAAGTCATGAGCCTCTGATGATCGCGACTGATTACTGGAATTCACTTGCTTCAAACTCATTCCACTTGTTGGCATTGAATCTCCAACAGCCTATGAAGCACGGACACGACACAGGGACACGACACGACACGGCGTAGGACACGGACACGACATGGCACTTGAAATATAATAATAATAAAAGTAACAATTTATACTTAAAAAATACATAAAATATAGTAGAAACTTAAATTTTTAAGTATAAACAACTTATGAATAGCAATGAAATTTCATAGAATCAAAATGAAAACTTGAGAACGTTGTCGACATTGAAAAAATTTGAGATGTAAATTTAGAGTTCACTTTGCAAAGTAGGTGAAAAAATAAGAAAATACAATTTTGCTTATTAGAACAATCATAGTGAGTATGACAGTAAGAGGAAGTAAGAGCTTTCGATGTTGAGGATGAGAGAAGAATGAAGGTGAAGCTACAATTTTTTTGCAATTGGTTAATTTTCATATGGCTCGAGGGCAGTAAGGTAGGAAAATTTTAATTTAGCTTACTTAGTTTAAAATTTTAACTTGTATTAGTTAAAATTTTAATAATAATAGTAATAGATAGGTTTCTAATTTTATTAGATAAAATTTTAACAATAATAAAATTTTAAATATTAATAAAAAAATAAAGAGGTAGATATATCTATAAATTTTATTAAAAAATATAATATTAATAAATAAATTTAATATTAATATTAAATATATTCAATTCTATTTTATATATGTCTCAGAAGTGTCCTATGCCGCAAAAGTGTATTTGCATTTCAGAAGTGTCCCAGAAGTATCTTAAGGTATCCTAAAGTGTCCTCGTGTGTCCAATAAGTGTCCTTTAGTTTTTTTAATATTATTTTATTAGGACACACCACACGGCGTGTCCGACACGGTGTCCCCGCGTGTCCGTGTGTCCGACACGGACACGACGTGGCTGTTTGAAGTGTCCATGCTTCATAGCTAACAGCTTGCCCTTGCCCAAGCTGCTGGATATTTGCCCATCTACAACCCAAGAATGGGTTGGTTGTTCCTCATGTTTCGGAATAGCATCTTCTTCCCAGAAATATAGCTCCTTGTCCTTCTGTAAATCACTATTGGCTCCATCCTTCAACATCTCCCCCTCAACATCATCTTCCTTTAAAGCTGGTTAGCTCTACCTAGGCTTTTGAGGATCTGCGGTTTGGTGGCTGCAGTCAGTTGCACTGCTTTCAAGCTCAGCTCTTCAATCTATCATTTTAGCACTATCTTCCTGCTAACTTCAGCTCTCAGCCAAGAACTTTTCTTTGGCTTCTTCAAATTTTGTTTCTGCTTAAATGCAGTTGCATAAGAATTCTATGTTTTTGTGCTTTATATACTGAACTGGTATGCCTTACCTTTATGATTTGATTAATTACATCAATCGGTGGATAATGTGCCTTTGAAAGCTTGGTATTTTGTGTTTTCTAAACTAATCTAGGATGCTTCAGCTTTATGCTTTGATTTTTTTGAACTATTCCTGAATCAAGAATCTTCGAAGTGTTCTTAATACTTTACACATCAAACCATTAGAAGTGTTGTTTTACAATTAAACTTGTCTGTAAGCTAAAAATCTATTTCCTGGGAGAACTTTATATTGGTTAACTATTAGTTATCTGTGACTATTGCAGATACAGTTATAACTTAGAATAAGTTTCTGACGTGTGAACTCACATGGCAAACGTTTGATATCTTCTGTATCTGTTTTTTATTACTTGTGCTTCAATGAGAAACAGTGTTTTTTTATGCTGCTAAAACCGTTATAAGGCTACCAAAACATTGTTATAATAATTTTGCAGATTTGATTACATATGTTTGCAACTTTGTGAAAATGTTTTAAGACATTTTGTATGCTATCGAATTCAGGTACATCAGGAAATATCTCCTGTGATTATCAAAGTTATATCATCGCTTGTCCCTATCCTTCAAAATCCAGAGGTCAGTGAACTTTGGTATGCTGTGATGTACGTTTCAGTTTCCAATCAACCTGAGTTTATTTCATGGTCAGGGGCTGAACAAGTCACTGTTAGAGAACAGTGCCATTACTCTTGGTAGGTTTGGTTGGGTTTGTCCAGAACATGTTGCACCACACATGGAACATTTCATTCAGCCATGGTGTGCTACTTTGTGCCTGTAAGTAGCCTTCTACTCGTCTCTGAAAACTGGTATCGAACGAGATTCCCATCTGAAACAGTGAACAAAGGATGCTATCCCCTCTGCTTTTACATGAATTGCATCTCAAATGAACATCAGAATTTATATAATCTTTTAAGCAGCTTATTAATATTTGATTTGATTTTTTTAATCTATTTTAATTCCCCTTTTGAGACTTTAATCTCCATTCATTAAAAATAAATAAATATCAGGATTTTAATTATGTTAATTATATATTAAAATTAATATGCTTTGGATGATACATAATTATGCAATTACCACGCAGGATACGGGATGATTTTGAGAAAGAAGATGCATTCCGCGGACTTTGTGCGATGGTTAGTCCTTGGCCCTTGTTTTTCCTCGTTTGGCATCATCAAAATGCCCATCGTTACATTGTAGACATTCTGCATGTGGCATAGGTGAGAATAAATCCCTCTGGTGCTGTAAGTTCGCTGGCATACATGTGCAGAGCTATTGCTAGTTGGCATGTAAGAATGAATCCTTGAATTTTAACTTCAAAGTGAATGTAATTGAGGAAAGCTAAATTGTCTTTATGCTCATGCTTTCAGGAAATAAGGAGCAAAGATTTACATAATGAAGTCTGCCAAGTTTTGAATGGTTATAAACAGGTAATTTCAAATTTTGTGGCTATCCTTAGAAACAAATGAAACAGTGTCGGCTTGCCATTATCTAATTACATGGTTGTTGTGGTTTTACCGAACTTGGAGCTTGATCTTAAAATAGGGTTTGAGTTGATCCAGTTTTTTTGTCAAGTGAGGTTCACAATTTTTATGTTTTTTTAAGATGATGGAACTGCACTGGATCTTTTGTAGATCAGGTCATATGTGGAATAACTAAAATGTTGGCCTATAACAGGTCGAGTCATATTTGTGAACAGGTTGATTCAGTTTGAGTTGTTCCTGCCTTAAGGTCAAATGTATGGACTAGTTCATTAATAGAGAAATTGTGTGGATAAGAGTTATTGGTTGGATAACATTTGGGCTGAACCTATATTCACCACATTGAACCCAGAGCTGTAAATGAACCGAGTTGCGTCGAATATTGCCTTGTTCAAGTTTTTTCATTTACTTTTTTATGGAGCTTTGAATTGAGCTTTAAAAATGTTGTCCGAGCTTGTTTATTTAATTTCTTTTTGAGCTTGAACTATTCAATTTTCTTAACATTGTTATTGTCTAACAAATGTTAACAAATAATAATTGGTTATAAAATCTATTGAATGGATTATTTTAGAAAATTTAATATTACGAACAAAACTATTGTCCATGAAAAAAATATAAATAAACAAGTAGTGCATGTTATCAAACTTTAACAAGCTCATTCATGATCATAATAAGTTAGTTTTTTTGTGAATATAAACGAGCCGAACACTCGATTGTTCAAGCTTGTCTTTTTTTTGCAATTCAAGTGTTTTAAAGGGTGTTCAAGATTGTTTGCTAAGTATAACAAACAAACATAAATGTTGTCGAGCCGTGCCACGAATAGTTGGTTGAATGTTTGGTTCAGTTACAGCCCTAATTTTAACCGCATTGAGAATTCTAGATGCCTAATCTAACACGATGTTGTTGCTGTAGATGCTTGGAGGTGGATCTTGGGAGCTGTGTATTGCCACATTAGAACCCCAAGTGGTGCAAAGGTTGTCAAGATACCAAGTGCAATTATGATACAACTCCCAAAGATTTTCCCATCATGCTGTTGCATCATCAGCTGTGGTTAAAATGACTACCAGTGGTGAGTCGAAGGGTTTAGGCATCATCGTGAATCATTTACCTCGCCTTGTGAAATTCTTCGTTCAGCGGTCATACCATGGTCTAGTCGAAATTGCAAACAAAAGAAATAGAAAAGAAAAAAAAAAATGCCTGATTGATGTTATACCTAAAAGGATGAAAGCGCGTCGGAGATCACTTGCATGATTCATTTTAGTCAGCAGAGCTGGCTGTATCTAAAGATTTCTTGTATGGGTGGGCTTGTATTCTCCTGTATTTTTGCTCTAGTTCATGTCATGAGCTGAGCTTGTTGAGATTTGGTAAGCTATTTGTATTTTATTTTTGATGAGGTGTTTTTTTGCTCTTTCACTATAGTCATGTAATTTTACTATTATTTTATGATTCATTTAGTATGCCTGTGGGATGGGCTTGTTTTTCTCTGTAGTTTCCGATTGTTTTATGTCATATAGTTGTTGATATGAAGGCATTGATAGCTCTCTTTCACTGCATTGATAGCTCTTTTTCACTATGCTCGTGTTATTGAAGTAATATGTTTTTTTTTTTTTTGGGGTGGGGAGATTTCTGTTCTATAAAATTTCTTGTTCTTTAAAGAATTCTGTAATGTGGTAAGAGGCTTTATGCAGCCATAAGGTAGCAATGCTCACTTGCATCAATTTCTTCTAACTTTTTAAAAAATTAAAAATAAAATAAAATTATATATATTTTTTTTTATTTTTAATACACAAATTTTAATATAAATAAATTCTCGTTATATTATATCTTAAATTGTTCTTAATATATCAATTAATTTGATTTTATATGTTACATAATTTTTAAAATTATTAATTTTATTTCTCATAAATATCAAGTTAGATCTGAGTTGAATTATTACACTTACTTTAAACATTTATTTATAATAGATTTGTACAGTATTTTTTTTTGCCTAATCTCAAAAGAGATGGCATTTAATTTATTATTATCTGAGTTTTACGTCACGTAATGTAGGTGTTATTTTTTATTAATAATTTTATAGAAAGTTATTTATAGATATTATTAAAATAAATAATTATTTTTTTTAATATAAGATCATGATTACATTAATATGAATAAAGATGTCATATATGATTTCTTATTTTGGATGAAATTGTTGCCTTTCGCTTTCAGGAAAATTATATAATATTCTTTAGAACATAATTGGCAGTCCTTGATTTAATAGGTTTAGGATTAATTAAAGGCTAACAATTTTTGTGGGCATTTAAATGCACAACTTTGTTAAATAAATAAATTATTTTTAAAAAGTGGAGCTGAGCACTATGTTTTAAATTTAAAATTTACTTAAAACTTATTCAAATTCAACTAAAACTCAAACACATATGTTATAATTGACTCAAAATTTTTATAATGATACGTATTTAAACTTTTATAATATATATTTAAAATATTTTATGTATATAAATATATTATTTAAGATATTTTGATGAGATTATTATATAAATACATACATAAATAATACATATAATTTTAGCTAAAAATAATATTTAATATATAATATATATAAATGAATATTTACATTAAAAAATAGTTTAAAAATTAAGCTCAATTTAAGTCAAAAATTGACTTAAAATCAAATAGATTTAGTTGAATCAAATTAAACTTTATTCAAATTCAAAAAAATTAAACTAAAATTGAGACTAACTCACATGGTAGAAGATTGTTAACATGCATACGTCTCACACTTTATAACAAAAGAAGAAATTAATTTTATAACTAAATTTCTTAAAAGTAGTAAGCAACTATATTGTTAACAAGAATGTAACTAGGATGAGAATATGAGTTCAAGTTGAGAAAAGCATGGGTTAAGTTCGGTTCATTAATTTATAGATTGATTTGAGTTCATATCAATTTTGAGCTTGAGTTAGACTTAAATGACATTCAGTTTCGAGTTGGCTTGAACCTTCGAATCAGCTCGAATCACTACTAGACTTAGAATTATATTAGAAAAAAATTAAATAGTACTTATTAGATTTTAAACATTAGTAATTTATATTTATTGTTTTACCTAATATATGTACTAATTATTATATCTAACATTTTATTCATGAAAATAATAAATAATTATTTTTATTCTAAAATTAATATTCAAGTCAAGTTCTAATTTGAATTGATTTTACAGAACATTTAATTTAATGTAAATTAAATCTTAATAATATGTGATATTACTCATTTTTTAATTGACAATTTTATAATTTTTTGAAAAATTATTTTAATTTCTTTTTTGTTAAATTAAATAATTATTTTTTAAAATAATATAATATAATTATAAAATAATATTAAATCAAATACTTTCTTAATTTAATTATGATTCAAATTTTATTTGCTAAAAATATGAATTATAACTTTATAAGTATACTACATGACTCGGGTCCATAAACTAGCCGTCAAATATCTATTCACCCCCTACTTGGAGCACTTTTAATTAAAATATGTCTGCGGCGCAGTTTAAGCATCCCTTTCTCGGCGAATTAAACGGTTTTTAATTTTTCGTTTTTTATGGGTTCGCTATTCGTTCCTTCCTGCTTTTATACTACACCTCCTCGGCTTTTTATATCTAGGGCACGCGCATAGCTTGATTGGAGAAAAGAGATCATCAAGCGAAGCCCATGGCTTTGAAAGGACTCCGATCTGGCCTAATGGATCTGATATCGTCGGAAACAGCGATATCCAAATTGGGCAAGTTTTCTTTCTCCGTTCATTACTGCAGCGACGGTCGATTCTGGTTTTACTCTAAACGCTCAATCAATATCTGTATTTGTGGCGATGCTGTTGATCCGTATTTGTGATGTAGCGTTTCTTGGTGTCAGTTTGGTTTTTGTTTAACTCCATGCTATGACTGTTGAAGTTTGTCGCAGTATATTATGTTAAGATTACCTGGTGTTTAGACTGATTAGTGGGATTAAGGATTTGATTCTCACGTAGTATGTTCTCAATCTATAATACACTATAGACGGCGGTTCTTTGACTTTCTTATATTCCCCCTTACCACCTTATGTAACTATTCTCATTCTTGTACAACACAAAAGAGAAAATGAAGCTCCCTTAGCCATCCAAGGGTAAGGTTTCCCCAATTAAGATGTTTTTGTGGTATTGATGGACCCCATCTAAGGGGGGGAATAGATGATTTTAAAACTTTTCACAAGAAACTAGGCATTCAATTAGTAAAGAATCATCATAGAAAAGCACACGACATTTTCACGTGGTTCGATGCACTCAATGTTGACATCCATTTCACCATCTCACTAAGAGGCCCTTGAAAGATTTATTGTCACAAAGACACTCCTTTCTACTATGGTATTCCGTTACATCAAGATACCAAGGACCTTTCCTCTGCTAGGTTTTACTCACCTAGTACCATTCACTAAGAAAGTTAACACAATGCACACTAGATACCATCACTCAGAAGGTTCACACACATCCACCACACTTTTTCCTCTATAAATATATATTAAAAAAAACAAAAGAAAAAGAGAGACAATGCATGTCACAAATACAAAACAAAGTGAACTCCTCCAAAGATCATCTTTTGAATGTGATAACCTTCGATGAGAGTTTACCCCTTGGAAATCATGAGCTTAAGCTTATTGAGGGACTTATTCAACTTTCTTTTGAGGTTGCGAGCACAAGATTTGAACTTGACTGTGCAAGCTTGCTCCTTTAACACTTTTCCTACAACACAGTTTTCTTTTCTGAACAAGTGGCAGAAACTGTCTTCACTACTTTTTGCTATTCAAGGAAAGTCGCTTTCTCCTTTTCTTTTTTCTTTGATTGCTTGAGATGGATTATCTTCTCCTCCATCTTCTTGATCTTCTCAAGGAGGCCTCTCTTATCAGTCGTAGCATGTGCTGCCTCCGTTGAATCAGGTTGGTTGTATCAACTTGTGACCTTCCCTCGATACAGTCGTAGCATCCGCAATCTTCCCTCGTCATAGCTGTGTCACTGGCATCACAGAATCCTAATGTGCTCGCGTAGTTGTACAAGCCAATCACAAACCGTTGTGAGCCCACCTAGCCAAACCTAATGCCTCGTGAACTTGCCCCACCTATTCCAGCGTGTGGGCTCTCGTGAGCTCGCCTGTCTTTTGCAGCCCTAATCCTGAATTTCTTAGCTCAAGTACAAATTTCAATGAATCATTAATTGATTGTTGGGGACTTCTTTGCTTGATTGGAATTTGCTCGATTTTTCTCCACCTATCAATATTTCATTATTGAGCTTAAAATAATTGCTGTTAATTAAATATTGTGAAAACCTGTAATTCTGTTGCTATGTTTCTAATTTATTGAAAGTCTAATTGAGCCCTAATCTGAGTTGGTGATTTTCTAATTACTTTCAACTCAATTTATTTGAAATTCTAAAAGGATTGAATTTGCTGGTTTGGTTAGTTTCTTAGTCATTTAGCTTGTCTCGCATCACTTAGTGTCTTCGCGATTTCACCTCCTTGGTGCTTGCCAAGATCTCGTTAATCACCTTCTGGCTTTCTTCGGCAACCAGCTCTTACATCTCGTCAATATGCTTAACAATCAATCCAAGAGCCAACCTTATGCAATGCCAACTTTTATTCGGGCCTCCCATTTGTTGATGGGCAACTCTTCATTATCGCTTGGGAGCTCTACTACACTCTTCCCTTTAACAAGGGTGTTCTCCATGTTTAAAGCACTGCATCCACAAACCACATCCCTTCCCCTAATTGAAGTTGTTACAACCTCATGAAGGGATTAGAGTTCAAAGCCAATAATATCACTCGACACTTCTCGGGGCTGTCAACTTATTTTAGAGTCCCGTAATCCACTACTTCTCATCGTGGACTTGATAGATGATATTTGTATCACTGCAATCCAACGAAACTAGTGTTTGGTTGCTAGACTCGTTATCTGGGTCAACTACTCATCAGGGGTGTCCTTAGCTTGGCCTTGCTGAAGAAGCCTAATGGTATCATTCCCCACTCCATCCAAGGACTCTAGTCAGGAGTTCCTCCAACAAATTGTTATCGTACAAGTTTGAAAGCAATGTCTTCTGACACTCGAGAGGAAGAGGGTGCAGCTCGATATGCTATTAGGTGGAAGGGGGCTTAATTAAGTTTGGTGTTGACGTCCTGTTGATCATCACCTTTCCCATCAGGCCAAGCAACGGAAAGGAAACATCATCTGCAGCCTCTTTTCTTGGGCGCTTCTTCGAACAACCCATAAGAGATTGCGACCTGAAGCTCAACTGTTCCATCATCTATACTTCTATCATTGAGAAGGAACGATACTTTTCGGCTTTATCTTGCAAGCACTAATATAAAGATTCAAAATTTGGACATAAGGGGAACAAACCCTAGGTTAGCCATTCCCCCATTTCTTTTTAAAAAGTCCAAATTGCAAGATTGAAAGGCTCCATGTGAATGTTCATGACATATCGAGACAAACACATTAGTAGATGGAAGGTCAACGTTTAACATCCCGTAATCCAAATGTAGAGGTATTGTTCGCTTTGACTTTAAAGAACTATGTGATGTAGGTACTTTTCAGAATGGTCACTCATTCCAGTACTGCTCTAGCTCAAGCATTTCAGTACTGCTCTAGCTCAGACATACTTAATTATGGAGTTTCTCATCGTTAGCCTCATAATTTTATCTTAAAAGGCGTCTATACTATTTGTGATTACATTATGTTGTACAGTACAACTAGTCAATAGTCATTGGGAGTTAAGGCAACTAGCAATCTCATAGACGCCTCCTTGAGGTAGCCATTTAAGCAGCCTCGTGGATCTCTCACAAGGTGATCTTCAAGGTACACATCAAGAAAACCATGTGTGCACGTCATCCATAGAAGGCCTCGTGACATTGAAGAATCCACTTTCCATATATGTGCAAGCGGCATCCGACATTAGATCCACCCTTGTGGCTAAGGAGCAAATTGCATCTAATTACTAGAGAAAAAGAGGAACGCAAGAAAAAGGGGGGAGAGTGACAGAGGGATAAAGGGAGGATCGGGAAAGAGGGTAGGCATTGAAAGCGAACATTTGTATAGGAAGGGGTAGGCATTGGCAAAGAGGGTAGGCACTGAAAGAGGACATTTGTATAGGAAGGGGTACGCATTGGGGGAGAGGGTAGGCATTGAAAGAGGATATTTGTAAAGGAAGCGGTAGGAATGGAAAGCTAACGAATAGGAAGGGGTAGGCAAGGCATGGAAATGATTGCTACAAAGTTAGGGTAGTAGATAACAGTATTTGAGAGATTATGTACTTCGACCATCTTACTAATGTGAATATGGGATTTGGGGTTATGGTCGTTTAGAGGGCATGATATTATTCTAAGTAGAGATGTTGACTAAGACGTCGACTCCATGACAATCATTGTCCATTAGACCAAGTGGATGGATTTATGCTTTATTGGGCTAGGGGGGGCAACTAAGCTAATTTAAGAAACCGAGGGTAAGTGTTGAAAGAGGACATTTTTAGGAAGAGGTAGGCATGGAAAGATAAGGTGTGGGAAGTGGTCGGCAAGGCATGGAATTGATTGCTACAAAATTAGGGTAGTAGATAGTAGTATTCCAAAGATTATGTACTTTGACCCCCTTACCAATGACAATATGGGATTTGGGGTGTTGGTGATTTAGGGGGCACCATACAACTCAAGGTAGAGATGTCGACTAAGAAGTCAACTCCACAATAATCATGGTCCAGTTGACTAGTTGGATAAATTTATGCTTTATTTGGCTTGGGGGCCAACTAAACTAATTAAGCTCAAGCTCTGCTGGTCCATGTGTCAGTAGTCATTAGAATGGATTCTGGGAGAGGCATATAGACTTTCTTAGTTTTACAAACCCGTTGGAAAGCCATCACTTCTATGCCTCACAGGTGACTCAAAATTATTCTAACTTAAATTTTATTGAAATTATCTCAGAATTGAGTGAAATTTCTCCCACTCGTTGCTTGAAATGTGTGGAAGTCTTATGTTGACTCCCTGGGAATTTATTTCCTAGGTTTAGCTTCCAAGGGTACTTTGTCATTTTGCACTATTTGGCTGGCAAAGAGAATTAAATTGGGAATCAAGTTGGTGGATACTTGAGACCTCTCATAAGAGCATCTCGATGAAGTTAGGTAATTTTCTGAATTTCCCTTGAATATATGAATTTCAGAGATTTGGACTTAAGTGACATGTTATGATACCTTAGGCACTTGAATTTGATTATAGTATTAATTCCAAGTTTACTTTATCTGAGGATTGGAAGATGAAAATAAATTTTCAAGTGTCATCAGTCCAGGTGGAAAGGTTTATTTTAGGATTTGAACTTAGAAAAGATGAATTTTTTGAAAGAATTTAGAGAAGATAGTTTGGGGCATATTTAAGACCCAAAAAGAACATTTTCTGAAATTGGGCCTTGGCTATATTTTTAGGTGGAGTTAGGACTTTGAGCCAATGCACAATTATGCCAAGGGGTTTGATGTAGGAAAATTAGGGGAAATTTTCATAAGTACTTATTACAGCAAAACTTTTCCTCCTAATGACGCAAGTTTATGTTAAAAAAGCTCAACTTTGAGATTAAAATTAGAAATCAAACTCTAAATTAACTAAGTCACTACATCCATAGAATCCATACCTATTTAGTCCTCAATCAAGTAAGGCTTCAAGGTACAAAGCACTAAAATATGGAACACCCCAAAATATTAGCACAGATTGAAGAGAAATTGCATGAATTTAGACACATATTAGTTGATAACAATCCATTCATGAAAATCCATGCTAATAACCATCCATGACCATAAGAAAATTAGTGTAAACAAGAAATAGCATATTAGTGGGAGGATAACACAAAGCAATCAACAAGTAGAGGGTGAAATCACAAGAATCGAGAGAGACAATGATCCATACAATGATAAGCCAGTAAATCATAGGGGAAGTGACATAGAAATACTAAGGGAACGAGAAATCTGACAATCTACTGCAAATCGATGAGTATCTTGCAAAGTAGACAATTAATGTCGCACCAATCACCAAGATTGACATCGCATCAATCAAAACTCCATGTGGCAGTTGCGACGATGATGGTGCGGTGGTATTGGCTGCAGCGAAGGCCGATGGCACTTAAGGGGAGGAGAGCTCCTTTTTCTCAATTAGAGTTGGAAACTAATGGCTACCTTAATCTCCCAAAACATTAACTATATATAGGAGTTCTCATCTAATCTCAACCCTTAAACTTAACAACCTTAGTCCATGCCTTTGATTTAGGGGATTTAATCTTGATCATCCATTAAGATGATTCAAAGGAGGGGAGGGAGGGTAGGCTGGCCATCTTGTAACGAGGAGGGAGCTAGGCCAAGTTTTGGCCCAATTGCTCTTAAAAACCCAAAAAAAATTTCAAAAGTCCAGATACATTTTTCACTCACCGAAAGCCCAAGTACATAGGTCCCCTCACTCACTAAGCCCTAAAATAGATAAGACGGTGAAGATCGTCCCCAAGCTAAATGCGACATCATTGGCGATGTCAATGCCGAGAATGCTTTACATTAGACTTTGAGGCAAAAAAGTGGTATGCTTGAAAGAAATTTATAGTGAAATGTTTTGGATTTGTTTGTTGAGAGTTTGGACCTTAGAGCAATGTTCTTTTTACTTTAGCCACTATTTTTGTAAATGTTCCCTTGAGTTCTTGTGATTTTCTTATAATTTCCTCATTTCCAGGTTGGTATTATAATTTTAAAGTTATTTCTTTAGTTTTGGAATATTTTTAATATATAAGTAATTTCTGTTATTTCCCTACCCACGTGTTGGCCTCCGATTAGCGGGATTGGCTTGAGCATGTTGCATGGCATGCTTTTATGATAAGATTTTTCACTTGAGTGATGGTTAAAATCCAACGATATTTGTTCGATCTTCAGAATCTTCACGAATCTAATGGTGCAAATCTAGATTTGAACAAAGGCTAAGATGTAATTGTGCCTTGTGAGGGATCGATGTGCATCGTAGTTGGATTCAATGACGAGGATTCGATAACTCAAATCGAAGAGGGTTATGACGCCAAATTAGAGTTAGATGGTGCAGATGCAATTGCGTAACGTTATTGGATGGTCATGCCTTCGCGATTTAGTATTTCTTATTATTTTACCTCAGGCCTATTTTATTATATTCTTCATAGAGTAGAATGGTAAGTCCCTCAACACCCCAATTCTGGATGTTGGTTATCCGATAGCCAAATCCCACCTCAACTAGTTGGAATCAACTCTAGGAAGAGCCAGAAGTGTGTAAGACTATTAGGTTGGCAGCTAGGACTGTGATGATTGCTTGAGCTTCACATGGAAGATTGTCGGACTCCTATCACTTCCTCTTATTGTCTGGCAGTAACGAAAAGCTAGATTTTGAAATGGAATCACTTCTCCTTAATGCCAGCAACCTAAAGGGACTAAGATTTAGGAGATTTGACATCGAATTGATGGAGTTCAATGGAAGGGGGTGGAAGCTCGTTAGGCCTTGTTTAGGAGGCTAGTTCTTGTCATGAATATCAGTCAAAGAGAGGTCGGACAACTTTAAGGAAATGGGAGGAGGTTTTGGACCAATTTTGGCAAGCCATTAGCATGTCAAAATCTCTGCCCATATCTAACTAGAGATAGGATACTTACAAGAGTGGGCTTATCCAATTTCTTAGAATTCTTAGTGCTACCAACTCTTCTAAAAGTTTAAGCTGATAGGAAGAGTACAATTAATTTATTTATTATACTGTAGACTCAGCTTTTGAGGGTCCAACTCAACCTTCCTTTCGATAATGGCATATTCACTTATGGTTATGTCAAGCAAACGGATAATACTATGCCAATGACAACTACACTTAGATTATCCAAAAATTGCTTTTCCACAATCTTCTCTCATCCAACAACAATACACTGCTGGGGTTCAAACTGTAGACCTGTTTTGATACAGTTCTTAGGATCTTTTGTACTACCAACTCTCCGAAAAAACTTAAGATGATAAGAAGGACATAATCATTTCACTTATGTGTACTCAGCGCTCACGGGTCGAACCTAATATTTTTTTCAACAGTGACACTCACTTAGGATTATGTTAGGTAGAACAATGGTATTGAGCTAGTGACGACCACACTCAGGCATCTAGTCACTGCTTTTCTCAACACAATTCACAATGAGAATAGCACCAAAGTGTGGTGCAATGCTTGTTCATTTGGTTAGGGCCACTCCATGTCTCATATAAAACCCAGTCAGGGCTCATATCTTTACTATCTCAAGTCTGCCATTGTGCATTGCAAGGAGACAGTTCTAGTTGTTTTGGCACTAGGTGTCATCGTTGTATTGGTCAGTTCACTCTTCTGCACTTGCGCTCACATGGGTCATCAGCTCAGTTAGTCTGGTCTATATGTTTAACATACTATTTGTACTTAATTTGGACCTGTTTTGGCAACATTGACAAAGCAGATAGGTTCAGTCAGAGTTTAGCTAGTATTTCACCTAGTTTGTTCTTAAATTTGGTCAAAATGAACCCCTTAGTTGTAATGGGTCAGAAATTTGTTGTGGCTAATTAGTACCCAAATCATCGTCAAATCCAATTGATGATGGGTCTTGTAGAGCATCTCCTGTAGGTTCTAACCATGTAAAATTGGCTCAATCTTGGTTCAGTTAGGTGGTCAATTGAAATCTCAAAGTTGATTTCTAAGTCAGTTTCCTGAAATCCATCAATTTGACCACTTTCAATGCAACTTTGCAATTTGGTAATTGTATCAACACAATTTTCTTTCTGAAATTACCACATTTGTTTTGTCAAAAATATGGGGAATTTTCACGATCTTTTGGGATTTTTATTCTTTGATTTAGTTCATTTGAACCTGATGTTAAATTGGCTGATAATTGATTTTTAAAATTTTTAGGTCTATAGAGAGTTTATACTTTGTTTGCTTTCGTTAGTTGTGTCATTTTACGATTTAGCTATAGTAAAAAAAAAAAGGTTTAATTGTGTAGCAAAGCGTTTTGAAAGTATTTAATTTGGTTGGTACCAGCTTTCTTCTTCAAGTAAGGCATTTGTTTAAAGTAGGTTTTAATGCTTAATTAAATTTGTTGAGCTTTTAGGATTTGTAATTATTGAAATAGAATAAAAATATTTATAAGAGAAGATGATTTGAAATAGTATGAAAAATCCTTTTGAAATGTCGAAATTAAGGCCGGTACCAAAGGCAATCTTTAGGAAGAAATGACTCCTATTTAGTAAAGAGATCATTTTGTTCATGCTATAAAAATTGTGGACTTGCCTTGCTCTATATATATATATATATATATATATATATATATATATATATATATATGTGTGTGTGTGTTAGAAAATAAAGTTAGTTATGTAAAAAATTGTGAAAGATGTGAAATTTTGTTGATTGTTGTATTGAAAATGATGTGGGATATGAAATTAAGTAAATGTTTTTATATTAAATGTTATATAAGATTTAATAAAAATTATTTATAATAAACTAACTATTTTAACCATAATTGTATAAGGACTAAATAGGCCTATTTTAACTAACCATTGATGAACATCTAATGTCCTGTTACTGAACTTGACAGCAACACTTCTGAAAAACCTGCAGAACACATCACTATTTTTGAGCATAAATTGTATATTCTCAGGAGATGGATGGTAAAATTTAGCTAATATATGCCATAAATGTGCCGAACACAAATAACAACTCTTTTATACATGTCTTTAATAACTTGAATATAAACAGTACAAATCTCTTTCTTTTCTAAAATTCTCCAAAATATTTTTCTTGAGACTTTATCATAATTTTTTTTTAAATCAATAAAAATTAAATGTATGTTTTCCTTTTTTTTTAACTTCTCCATTAAACTTCTCAATAAATGAATAGCTTTTATAGTATATATCTACCTGGCATAAAACGAAACTGATTCTCTGATACCTTAGTATTATGGCGTAACCTATGTTCGATCATTCTTTCTCAAAGTTTTAAAGTATGATTCATTAATTTAATTCTTCTATAATTGGCACAATTCTATACATTATCTTTATTCTTGTAAATAGATACCAATATATTTTTTCTTCATTTATTTGATATTAAATAATCTAGTGAGCTAAGAAACTCTTTCATCTCCTAAACACTTTCAAACATCTATTGAGAAATTATTTGATCCTACTGTTTTTTTATACTTCATCTTCTTTAAAGCTTTTCAAACTTCAATTTTACTGATACGTCGGATATAAGTAATTTTTATTTTCTTTTGGGGTGCTGAGTTCAGTAAAATCAATTGAATTTTTACAACCTTTATTGAAAAGCTGTTGAAAGTAATTTATCCATCTATCTTTGATATTTTCTTTTATGAAAAGTACTTTTTGATCTCATCTTTAATACATTTTACTTGAGTTAAGTCTTCAGTCTTTTTCCTTCTTTAGTGTCTAGCTTCTTATATAAATTCTCAAAAGCCATATATTTTACATTGTCGACTGCTTTCTTAGATCCTCGTCGAGTCACTTTATATTTTTTTCACTTATCCTTATTTTTATTTCTAAACCAATCTTTATAACAAATTTTCTTTTCCTTAATTTTTTCTTGTACATCATCTTTCTACCACCAAGCAACTTTATTATTTGAAATCATATCTTTAAATTCTTCTAGCACATCCTTCGCCATCTTACGGATGCAGTTAGCAATCGTCAGTCACATAAGATCAGTTTTTCGGTTAATATTACATTGCTCAAGTTCTAGAACCATCTTCTTAAATATACATCTGTTCTCATTCTTTAGATTCCACCATCGAGTTCGAGGATAGGGTTTCGACTTATTATTTTTTCTTCAATACTTCATCTCGAAATCTAAAATCATTAATCGATATTAGGTAGTCAAACATTCGCGTTTCCATGATTGATTCGACAAGTTTTACGCTGGCTGTCGACTGCCTAATGCAACCCTCCGCGTTTCTCATCCGGAATTTGGGACTCGGCAACGGCGCGTTATTCCTAGAGTTTTAATATAGAGACCTAAATGAAAGATTTCAAAAACTATAAACCAAAGTGTAATTATGAGTCAACTGTAGGGATCTATCAGGTTTTTGCTCAATAGAAAATTATTCCTTATGCAATAGCATAGCATTAGTGGTCAATGCTGGCACACACATTAGCCTTTCTGAAATTAGAAGTTGAGTCCTGGTTGATGAAACAATTGATGTGTAGTCAGTAATCATATCTTCAGTGCTTCGAAATTGTTGATCTCTTCTCCCCCTCTCTCTTTCTCTCTGATTGCTCAATGTTTCTCCAGTTGTTCGTGGGCTTCATTCAACTAGAATGAAGAGAATGGGCGAGCATGGCCATGATGAACCCTTTTATCTTCACGCAAAGCACATGTATAATTTGGATCGAATGAAGTATCAAAAACTGACAATGACCCTCGGCGTGCTTACAGCCTTCAGCATTGGCGTTGGTGTTCCTGTCTACGCTGTTATCTTCCAACAAAAGAAGGCAGGCAAACTTTGAACCTACAAAATCATAGCTTTTCTTTGCCATCCTTGATGTAATAGTAAGCCTTTCATTGTGTTAAAAGAAACTGGAGTTTGTGGGTGAAATAATGGTTTTATTGCACATGTAGTTCTTTTTTGTGAAAAAATCATGTGGATACTTGTATGGGTTTAAAGTTCCACTGAAACTAGTCTGAACTACACATTTTTATCGTTTCAGTCTGACTTCAACACTTGGGAATCAAGTTTGTATTCATCCAAAACTCCTTTGTTTTCGGTGTGTTTGGGGGCCCAAAAAATGGGTTAGAATTCCTTTTTCTGGTCCTTCTCACTGGCATGAACTTAAATCACATATAAGTCGGATATCCCTGGCAAAAATGTTGCAAAAATCATTAAAGAGTTGCATTCCCTCTTCCCAAGTAAAATCACTTAAAGTGGCTACATGTGCTATGTAATCAGATGTGTTATTTACATTTCTTGATATATGTGTGAGTACATGTGGTAAACATAACAAGAATTGTATGAATTTGCTCTATGATGTGATCTTGATCTTTAGTTTGCTCTTTGGCTTCTCTCATGTGACCTATCTGTAGGCTCTCAGTTATGCAGGTTTGGTCTCTTGGGGGACTTGCCATACAAGAGTCTCGATTCAATCTTATTTGCTCCAGTGGTTTCTGGTTGGATGTAGCCGTGTTGATGGCCATGCATTAAGTTCTTCGTTGTTGCTGCTGTAGCTGTCAGATTGAGGATGGGTTTCTTGTGTATCTTGACATTCCATGCTTTCCACACATATAATAGTCTTAGTACTTCTAAGCATAGCTACTCGTCACTCTTCCTTCTCTTTGTGATTTTGGACATAAGCTCCACTTTTGCTTGCCAGGATCAATGGCACGCCGGCATCGTGGTGTCGTCGCTACCCAGAATGTTCCTCGTGCTTATCATTGCCTGTTCTCAGCCTCATGGGCAGAAACTGGATTGGCTTTGCCATCTTTTTTCTTTGTTGGGATTGCATCTTTTGCCGTTATCCATGTAAACACCCGTATTCTATGGTAATTCTGGACTCTCTAGTACTATGCACCTATCATGGATTGGTTCCCACCCTTAAATTGGTTTCAGTGTAGTGCTACTGTTGAGATTTTGTTTGAATATGTGGTAATGGTACACATGCTATTGTGTCCTCTATGTAGTTACTATCAAACCTCTCCATTGCCCCATATCATGAGTTGCAATTCTTCCTTGTCTGCATCCTCTACCAAGTCAGCCACTAATATAGCTGGGAAATCACTATCCAATTACATTGAAAATAGTTGGCCACCTGTTGAGTGGGATGGTGGCCAGCCATGGGCCTTCTAGTGCTGAAATTGACCTGCCATTATTATTAATAAATTTACTGCTTTGCTTTTTTACAACAATTTGATTTCAGAGCCCTTCCACTGATCAGAGGTCATCCTTATATAGCCATTTTTTCAAATATTATTGTACATCAATAATATAAAAACAGAAGCTCACTAATATAAAAAGAGAGATGCCCACTATTAAAAGAGATGTTCTGCAGATTCTCGGAAATATTCTCTGCAGATGCTCTCACTATTTTTATCATATGATGTACCGAGTCGTCTCGCTGTCTTCTTCGTATTTTTGTTTTTAGAAACTTCACAAATATTTAGTTTATCTTGCTTTTTAAATATAGATTGTGACAAGACCAAAAACAAAGGATAAATCTTAATCAAAAGAATTTTCAGAATATTCATGAAACTATGAAAAAAAAAAAATTGGCAAAATTATTATCAATCTATCAAGAAAAGCACAATTACAAATGAATTTTAAATAGATGGATCAAAATATTTGACAGATAATTTAACAGAAATAGACATGAGAGATAATAAATTAGACTTTTGTATGGAGATTGCATACTTAAAAACTACTAGAACATGTCCAAATTGGGTTTTCTAATTTTCTTAATAATATCTCTTTATAGTCTGACTGATTTAAAATACAAAGATGGTGGTGGGATCAAGTGCATCATAAAATAAAAATAGTGGAAGCATTTGCGGAGAATATTTTAGAAAATATGCAGGGTGATGAAAATATTAATTATATCCCTAAAATAAAAGGTGAAATATATATGAAAATAGGAGAATTTAGTATTAATAGAAAAAAAAGTATAATGTTAGAATTAAAGATTATAAAAAAGAATATGTTGATGAAAATTTTTAACCTATAGAAGAAAATTCGTATGCAAATATATATAAAAATGAAAGGATAATTTTAAAGTTAAATTTTCAAAATTAAATTCATATATATTTAACATAAATAAAATTTTTTATTTTAAAAAGAAAATATTATATCTCTCTGATCAATGTATATAATTAGTAAAAAAATTAAAAATATATATATATTCTTATATGATTACTTAATAATTAGTAGAAATGATAACTTCTAAGTTTGAAGAATTGATCTCTATAGTATTAAAATTTTTGAAATTTTTTTTTCAATTCAGAAGAATAAAAGAAGAAGATGACAAGATAACGCAATAATTTTATTATAATTTTTTGCTGGAGGATCTCTAGATAATATGATGACATTGATAGAATAAAAAAACAATACTATCAAAAATGCAGATTAGAAATATATGTATTTTAGAAAAAATTTCAAAAAAATATATAGGATATGTTTGGAAATTACTTCTATAATAATAATCAATCCTTAATCCCACTAGGTGCGGTTGGCTATATGAATTCTTTGTGTCACACCTTAAATTTAAGGATCAATTATTCATAAAATAAGGAGAGATTTACAGTCAGAATCACAGAACAGATTATAAGAAAAATGTATTTTTATTCATCTCATAATAAGATTATATAAGTTCGAACACTAAGCAGGTCACCCAGAGTAATTTTAAATTAAAAAACTGAGAGGTAAAACAATTAAATTGGATAAGAGTAAATATCGGTGTGACCATACGGGATGTTTTCCATTTACAGTTAGAATCACAGAACAGATTATAAGAAAAAGGCATTTTTATTATCTCATAATAAGGTTACATAAGTTCGAACACTAAGCAGGTCACCCAAAGTAACTTTATATTAGAAAACTGAAAGGTAAAACAATTAAACTGAATAAAGGTAAATATCGGTGGGACCATACCGGATGTAGGGAAACATCTTTCTTGGGATTTTACAGTCTTCTCCTGGCAACAGATTGTTTACCTGAAAAATAACAATTACGAAGACCGAGTAAACGACCTCCACCTTACCATAAGCTAGGTGAGGTCTTATAGCTCAATTTAACAACAGATCAGAATATCAGATTAACTTGTAATATCAATTTGTCACTTTATAATATTATCATGTTTCATATTATATATATTTATATATTAATATGTATAAATCTTATAATGATGAAGGATCAAAATCCACAGATATACGTCACCAGTATGACAACAGAAGTAGCACATACGTCACTAGTGTGATGACAGATTTATCAGATACGTCACCAGTGTGACATCAGAATAACATGATGCAGGTACGTCCCTCACACGACGCCACGCATCCAGAAGGTGGTTCGTCAACCACCGGGATCCCAGCGCATCATAATATCATACATCTCAGGATACATGGGTCCAATATAACCCAATATAATATCTCGGCATATAGCCCAACAGAATATCGGTATAAAGTCATGCAAACTATGCAAAATATTTCTCACAGAATATAATTGATATCATTTTATATATTTAATTATTTTAATTTAATAATCACACTGTCCTAAGTTCAGTGAAAACTATTTACCTAGATGAGAGATGGTATTAGTTTGCTGGTGGATGACGTATTCTCTAATTAAGTTCAATATGAATAATCAATATTGGGTTTAATAGTTTAAAATATTGACTTAAGTTATATAGGCTAAATAGGTCAAATAAGCTAAGTGGATTAAAATTGATCAAACCAGTTCAAATGGGTCAGACTAGGTTAACTTGGGTCAAATTGAGTTAATTCAGGTTAATGAGTCAAATGGGTCAACCGTGTTGACTCGGGTCAAACGGGCTAAATCAGGTCAAATGGGTTGACTCAAGTCAAATGAGTTGACTCAGATGTAACGAGTTAACTCAGATGTAACGGGTCGACTCAGTGTAACGGGTCGACTCGGGTTATCTTGGGTCAAACGGGTTAACTCAGGGTTTAATGGGTCGACACAGATTTATCGAGTTTGATACGAGTTAATTGGGTTGACATATATTTAAATAGGTTAATCATTAATCCAATTGAGTTAACAAGAAAAATCACTGAATGTAATTTAAACTTAGTAAGACCAGAATTCTTACCTAGTAGAGTCTCGCCGCTGGAGGAGAGGCGCACCAAGATGGCTAACAATGCAGTGGTTGTGGATTCTATCTGAGGGCTCTGAGGCCTATTTATAGGGAGAGGTGAACTTATTAGGGCGGGACCGTTGGTGGGTGGTAGTTGGTGGTTGGGGAGGTAAATTAATAGGGCGGAATCGTTGGTGGGTGGGAAGGTAGGAGAAAGGCAGAGGAAAAGATTTCAATAAATATATATTTTATTAAAATAATTATTTTAGAGTTCTCAGATAACATATGTACTTATATTAGATTCAGAATATATATATATATATATATATATATATATATATGAATATTAACAGGTATTTCTTAAGGTGATTATTACACTTTGTTTTCATTGTGTTTTATCAGTTAACAAATTCTTATCTAAGTCTAAGTAACTAAGATCACTCTTTATAATTTCTTATCATATTTTTTTAGTTTTCTCTTCCTCTTTGTACATGGGCAAGATTCAATAACTCGATTTTTTTAGCTGGAGCTTCAATCGGCCTACGATTTATATGTTTAAACCATCTAAGGCGACTTTCTTTAAGTTTATTCTCAATTAGTGCAATACCAACTTTCTTTCGGATATACTTATTTTTCATTATATCTTTTCGTGTATATTCACACATTCACCTTAGCACCCTCATTTCTGTAATATTTATTTTATTTGTATATTTTTTCTTTACAAGCACTGTCAGCACTATATATCATTGTTGATTGCATTACAGTTTTATAAAATTTATCGTTAAGTCTGGATGAGTTTTTTCTATCGTACGACACACCAGAGATATTTTTCTATTTTATTTATCCTGCTTGAATTTTGCTAATGACGTCATTATTTATTTCATCATTATTTTGAATTATTGATCCAAAGTATCTAAAGCGCTCAATCTTCTTAATAATTTGATCACCAATTGTCACATCTCCAATATAAGTATTTCTTTCCTGACTAAATGTGCATTCTATATGTTTAGTTTTTGTTCTACTGAGATGAAAACCTTTAGATTCTAGAGCATTCCTCTAAAACTCGAGTTTCGCTTTAGCTTCTTCTTTAGTTTTCTCAACGAAGATAATATCATCTGCGAAGAGTTGAATATGTCCAGTTAGGACTTCCATAATCAAAACAAAAAAATACGGACTTAAAGCTGAGCCTTAATGTAATCCAATTGTAATAGAAAAATCGTTATTCAAACCCCCTTGTGTCCGAACATAGGTAACAGCTTCTTTATACGTCTTTAATAACTTGAATATAAGCAATGCAAATTTCTTTCTTTTCTAAAACGCCCTAAAGTATTTTTCTTGAGACTTTATCATAAGTTTTTTTCAAATCAATAAAAACTAAATGTAGGTTTTTCTTTTTCTCCTTAAATTTTTTCATTAAACTTCTCAATATAATCATTAGGCTAAAGTATACTTTAGTAAATTACCAGTCCCCTGGGATAAAAAATGCAAAAGAGAATATAATATATTTATTAAAAAAATATTAAATGATGATATGCAATACTTATAATTTGACACTTTAGCCTTATGAGTCAGATGTGTAATAAATCTATTTATAAAATTTTGTAAAGAACAAAATTTATGAAATATAATTTATAAAGATAAAGTTAAGGCAAAGTATAATAAATTCTTTAGTAAATTACTAGTCCCTTGGCACGAAAAATGCAAAAGAGAATAAATAGATTTATTAAAAAAATATTAAATGAAGGTGTATAATACTTAAAATTTAACACCTTAGCCTTATGAGTTAGATGTGCAATGAATTTATTTGTAAAATTTTGTAAAGAGCATTTTATAAAGATAAAATTAAAGTAAAGTATAATTAATATTGCATAAATATTTTATCTACTTATAAATTTAGAATGATACCTTCGCACAGCAAGCCTAATGGACATAGATAAAAAATAAAAAAAATCATACAAAAATAAGTATTAGAAAAGAAAATACTGAAAATCAAATAAATCTTGGATAAAACCTAAAAGAAAATATTACTTATAGTATAAATCGAAACAATATATATAAAAAAAGATATTTTAAAAAGAACCATATTTTAAGAAGAAAGTATGTAAATGTGGTGAAGAAAGATATTACATTAATAATTATAAATAAAAATAAAAATAATAAAAGAACAACAGTTTCAATTAATAGAAAAAATACTATAATATTATGTAAGAAAAAGATTTATCCAATTTATTTAAGATAGATTATGAGATATCTTTCATAGAAGATATAGAAAATCTAGAAGATAAATTAAAAATAGAAAATGAGTTTGAAAACTATACAATCATCCTCTCTAACTTTTTTAGAGTTTGAAGAAGAAGAAAAAGATATAAATTACATATTTATATTAAAAAAGAATATAATAATAGGAAAGAAGTAGAAAAACTAATTAGCTATGTTGGCCCTTAGGCCTTCCCAAGAGGGGGGGTGAATTAGAAATTAAAAAAAATTCAAATAAATTGTACTAACGAAAACAACAGCAGGTATAAGGCGTACATAGTCAAATATTCAAAATAGATGAGAAGCAAGTTAAAGTTGCAGCAAAAAAAAGTTAAACAAAGTGCGAAAAGGCAGATTGGTCGATTGTACCAAATAGACCGGATGAACAGGAACAGTGTAGAAGGCAAAGAAGAAAACCGGTTGATTTGAGCAAATAGACCAAACCAGCTATGACACCACAAAAATAACTCAGAACAAAAATGTGAGAGATGATTTAAATATTGTATAAAATAACTTTATTAAAGTAAATAGAGCTTATTTTTAAGTTAAAATCAGATTTAATAATTTTATGTATTGGTCAATTTTATCATAAAAGAGAGGAGAGAAAAATACACAAGCGATTTATTGTGGTTTGGCTTTCCGCCTAGTCCACTCCCCACGCTCCTCAAGTGGGATTTCAATCCACTAATAAACCGACTTTTTAACGGGAACCAAAGCCGAACAAACCCGATTACAATCTCACCGGCTTTTTCTAGGAACCAAAGCCGACCAAACCTTACAAACGCACCGGCTTTTTCTAGGAACCAAAGCCGACCAAACCTTACAATGAATTTTTACATGGGAAAAATTCTAACCCACCTATTTTCTCACTTAATGGGAAAAACTAAACACCTCCACAAAAGGAGAGAACAAGAGAAATAAACTGATGCTAGTCTAGCTAGCTAACATTACAACTTGAGAGCAAGAATAAAAATACACAAAGAGCTCTATACGCGTAGAGGTTTGCCAAGAGAGAAAACTCGTGAAAATCGAAAACGAGTTACCAACAACTCGTCTAAAAGAAACCGAAAGAAGCTAGATCTTGAAGAGAGAAAAACGTTTTCAAGAAACTTGGAATGCTTAAGTAAGAGTGTCTTCAAGTAAGAGCAAGAAAACTTCAAGAAAGACTCAAATAATCTTTTTCAAAAAACAAGCTTGCCGATTTCAGAAAACCCAAGTGCAGGAAACAGAAACAGTAAACCTGAAATTATTTGCCAGCAGAAAGAAAAATGCAGGTTCAGGTTTTTGCTTGATTGCTAGCCAAAAGCTTCTCCAAATGATCACTTTTTCAAGAGTGTATGCAGATTTTTGGTAGGGAAGAAGTTAGGGAACACTTAGAGCTTGAGAGGAGAGCTTAGAACACTTAGAAAAAATTTTGCAAGTGAATGTTGTGTGTTGTTCTACCGTTGGGACAGCAGGAGAAAAAATGATTCAGCTGAAGGAAGAATGCCCTTAATTCAAACTAATCAATAAGAGGTTATCATGTGTCCATGTCCTACCCAAAGTCCAATGAGAGGAAGGCTCTTGAGGAGGGCATTTTGGACTTTTTCGGGCACAAGAAACAGAGATAAAGTTTCAGAAAATATGACAGTCACAACAACAATGTTGGAGTGAGAAAAAATTATAAAAACACTAAAGTATGCTTGCTTAGCATGAGGACAAATGAAAGGATGCCATGTAAGATTATTGTGCCCTTAAAATATGCTAAAAAGGACTACCATATCTCAGCACAAGTACAAAAATTCTGAGTAAAAAGATATGGGTTTGGAAAACATCAACTCAATGTTTCTTCCTTTGGAAAAGGACAAAATAGGAGAAAAAATAAAAGTTTTGTAGTCTTTTCATAAAAAAAGAAAAATGATACATCACAAAGCTTTAAGAATATCAAATAATGCCTTTTATCACAGCCAAAAATAGTGTAATAACGATCAAATAGAATTCTGGGCGGACTGGATGGGTCTGTCCAGGCCCAGCAGAACCAACCGATCGATTTGGTGAAATTGACCGGTTGTGCAGTTTTGGCTTAAAAGGTGAGAAGTTTGAAAGATTTTTAGGCCACTAAAAAAATGGAATAAGATAATATTCTAGGCCTACTAATGCAAGTGAAAAGAAGAAGAAAACATCTACGAAAAAATGAGTAAAATATCTTGGCAAACTAACGCATTTACATTAAGTCCTATGAAGTATAAGGAAAAATAAATGGTGAGTTTCGCTTCACTTGGACTTGAGAATATCCATCTTCTAATGGACGATTAGCCTGTAAAAATATACTTAGAAGAGGATTAGTACTAAACCTAAAATAATTATAATTATCAAAATCAATGGGGTTCAATAATCTCCCCTTTTTTGATGATAACAATTACTTTAGTGTGCTAAGAGGGTTTTAAGATGTATAGGTAAATGAAAAACTCTCCCTTAGCAAGGCACTAAAATGTAATAGATAAATATAGTAGAGCATTGCAAATTTGAATGAATAAACTCTCTCTGAGTCAATGCACATAAAAATTCACAGAGTAAAATTGCAATAAGAGCTTGAATAAATAAGATAATCATAATAACCATAGTGATTTGTGATTTCATCTTATTTAAGCACAGTAATAGATTTCATAAGCAATGGACAAAGTAATAGACTTCATAAGCAATGGACAACACACAAATATTTATCCATTTTCTTTTCCTTTGGCATCATAAAAAAAAATAGCCAAAATGAAAGAGAACAATCTTAAAAGAATAGAGCAAGGCAGATTTTCTATTACCATAACATAGCTTCATAATAAGAATTCAAACATAATCAGAGGCTCCACATTTAAATGACCATAAGTCTAGAATTCACATGAATCACATAACAAAAATATCACAAGTCATGAACAATACTACAGTTTTCAAAATATTACATTAACATAATATAAACATATATGGATATCAACACCATCAGGATTGCATAAGCAAATAACTCAGATTTGATCACTTCTTGCCCTTGGGGGAAGAGGGTTTAGACTCTTTAAGATGGGATAAGATTTTAATGCAAAAGTCAGTCATATTGTCTGAATTGTTGTTGACCACTTTTACAATCTCAATCAAGAAGGCAGATTGGGAGTCAATTTGAGCTTGTTGAGATAAGAGATGCTGATGATTTCTTTCAACCTTTTCTCCTAAATTACGAAATGAGTCCACAATAAAATTGGCAAATTTAGCTGTGAAGAGGGACTCAACACCTGAAGTGAATGGAGGCTGAGAGGTAGAAGGAGGTGGAGCTGATGAGGATGGCTGAGTGGATGTAAGTGGAAGGGAAGACTCACCAAATGTGTGAGTAGAGAAGAAAGGCTTGGGTTGGCGCAATTTTAAGCTGTGCATGGAGAATTGATAGTAGGAGGCTCCAACAGGTTCAGCTGAGAAATCAAACCCAAATCGTGCAGTAAGATACTCACAAATTACATTCTCATAGTGCAGACTCCGCATAGAGACACTTCTCTGTGCAGCATTGTGGCATTTTTCCATTTCAGAGAGAATAATGCCAACCGTGTCTAAGGATCTCTTTTGGAGGAGGTGATATACAGCAGTCTGTTGAATATCAGTTCACTCATCCTTATGGCCTCTAACTTGGATGAGGCACTTCTGAAGGATTCTCCCAAGAGTCTTAGCACGATCACTACAGGATGTCAATTTCTCTACATGCCTGGGTACATGTTTATTGGTACCAGGAGGATTATACTATTCTTCAAAGCTTAAAATAACTTCAACATTAATAAATGAGCTAGGCTTGACACTAAGGTCAGTGAGTGTGATGGGATCAGCATAAGTAGTGAAATCAAAAAATGAGATCAAATCATCCTCAGTGATGGTGATAGGAGTTCCTAAGACGATGGTCTCTAAGAGCCTTCCTTCTATGTCAACCTTAAGATTGGCATAGAAGTGCTTCAGGATACTAGGATAGGAGGGGAGCTTACAAGCTACCCATTTACCCCAATCATGACGATCGATAATTTCATTTATGAAACTATCCATCTCATCTCTATTTATAGGCCTCACATTAAGAACAGGAGCAGAGATTATCAATCTGAGAAATTTTTTAACTTCTGCATTTCTGAACAGTGAGGCAATGGGGTCATCTTCCTTTTCTTTCCCTTTGGCCGATGATCTGGTCCTCGGAATTTCTGCAGGTGAAGGAGGAGAGGCTTCAGCATCAGAAATAATCACCAAAGGAGGCTCCTCTACAAGCTGAGCAGAAATAGGTTTGAAAGCCTGGGATCCCTTTCTAGGCCGTAATCGATTTCTGCGGCAATACTGAGAGATGGGAGGCAAGGCTGCAGGTTGCGATTCTGCAGGGAAAAAAGGCTTCAACTTCTCTGTTTTGGGAAGTTGATGCTCCCTTGTAGCTGTTATCTCCTCAGGCAATCGCCTAATAGGAAGGGCGACAGATTTGCGAGGTGAGACTGTGAGCCTGCATACCACAGCCTTCTTCCGCCCTCTTAGCCCAGACGGTGGAGAACCAGTGGCCACAACAACCAGGGTTTTCAGCCGGTCCTCACTATCGCTGGAGTTAGAGGAAGAGGAGGAAGGAGAAGAAGAAGAAAACGGCCCTTTGAATGGCCCTTCTTCTTCCAGTGGAGCTTTGCCCTTCGGCTGGCTTGAGGCGGAGCTCCCAGACCATATCTCCTCCTCGGGTTCAGAGGAAGAGGACGAAGATGGAGGAGGCGCTCGCTTCTTGCCGCTCGCCATGGATGAAGGAGGAGGATGGCCGCGTTCTAGGGTTCGGCAGAGAGAGCAGAGAGTGCGAGTGAGGAAGGGGGCCGACGCAATGTGTGACGGGAGGAGAGAGAAGACGCCGGTTCATTTTCAAAATGCGCCGGGTAGCCGATGGGTAAATGGGTTTCCCGTTTGACCCGAAGGCCCAACAGGTTGGGCGGCTCAGGTAAGTCCAACAGGCCAAGTAGTTGACAGCTCACAACAAATTATCAATGGGCTGTTAAGAAAAATTGATTTATTTTCTGAAATCATTGATTTCACAGGGCAAAGAAAAATTAAGATAACATCAGATAAGAAAATAAAAAACAATGGGATAAAGTGAGACAAGAGATGAATCTGAATTAATTGATGGTGAGTTTTAAATTAATTATTAATTATATATATTTAACTCAAAGATTGTGCATACATGAATATAAAATGTAGTAAGTCAAAGTAACGTGTAATTGATGGCATTTTATGACAAGATATTAAAAATAAGAACCATCTAACATACCAAGTTCTCTTACAATAAAATTAAATTTTTCTTCATGTAGAGGCTTGGTGAATATATCTGCAAGCTGAAGGTCAGTAGAGACATAATCCAATGCAATATCTCCTTTTTCTACATGATCTCTAATAAAATGATACCTAATTTCTATGTGTTTTGTGCGTGAATGCTGAATCGAATTTTTCGTTAAGCAGATTGCACTTGTGTTATCACATTTGATAGGTATATGATCAAGAGTGATGTCGTAGTCAATAAGTTGATGTTTCAACCAAATAAGTTGAGCATAACAACTACCAGCTGCTACATACTCTGCTTTTGCAGTCGATAAGGCAATTGAATTTTGCTTACGACTAGACCATGATACTAAGGCATTTTCAAAAAATTGGCAAGTGCCTGAGGTACTCTTTCTATCTACTTTGCACCCTGCAAAATCGGAATCAGAGTACCCTATCAAATCTGGTGAAACACCTTTGGGATACCGAAGGCCTAATGAGTGTGTGCCCACTAAATATCTAAAGATCCTATTAACAGCTGTTAAGTGGGATTCTTTAGGAGATAATTGAAACCTAGCACACATGCAGACACTAAATTCTATTTCAGGTCTACTTGCAGTTAAATAAAGTAAGGAACCGATCATACCTCGATAAAGCTTTTCATCCACACTTTTATCTTTTTCATCTTTATCCAATTTGGTGGAAGGGCTCATCGGAGTACCAATTTGTTTAAGTTTGTCCATTCCATACTTCTTTAGAAGCTCTCTAGTAAACTTTGGCAGATGAATATGCCGTCGAAAAGTTGCTTGATTTGCAATCCAAGAAAGAACGTGAGTTCTCCCATCATGCTCATCTCAAATTTCCTAGACATGCACTTAGAAAATTTTTCACATAAAGTTTTATTAGTAGCACCAAAAATAATATCATCAATATAAATTTGCACTACTATGAAATTATCATTATGTCTTTTTGTGAATAAAGTTGTGTCAACTTGTCCCTTGACAAAACCATTATCCACTAAAAATTTACTTAATCTCTCATACCAAGTACGGGGTGCTTGTTTCAAGCCATAAAAAGCCTTCTTGAGTTTGAAAACATAATCCGAAAAATAAGAATCGATAAAATCGGGAGGTTGCTCGACATAAACCTCTTCTTTAAAAAAATCATTTAAAAAAGCGCTTTTGACGTCCATTTGAAATAGTTTAAAAGCTTTAAAACAAGCAAAAGAGAGCAAAAGACGTATAGCCTCTAAACGAGCAACAGGTGTAAAAGTCTCCTCAAAATCGATACCTTTAATTTGAGCAAAACCTTTTGCAACTAAACGAGCTTTTTAACGAACTATAACACCGGAATCATCAAGCTTATTTCGGAAAACCCATTTTGTATTAATAATGGAATAATTTTTGGGTCATGAGACGAGTTCCCAAACATCATTTCTATTGAACTGTTCTAGCTCTCCTTGCATAGCTAGAATCCAAAACTTATCTTTTTCGGCTTCCTCAAATGATATAGGCTCAATTTGAGAGATAAAAGCAGAGTGAGTTACCTCATTTTGGAAAGATGCTCTAGTGCGAACACCTTGAGATGGATTACCCATAATTTGTTCTAGTGGATGAGATTCTTTGTATTTCCATTATTTTGGAAGTTCGAGCTAATCACCACCATCTTGATTGCTTTGTATGGGTGCAACTATATCATGAGGTTCATCCTTTGGCTTTGCATCTCCACCTTCTAAAGAAAGCTTCTCAAACCCTATACCTTCATCAAGATCATTATCTTTACTAGAACAGTTAGGGTTAGATTCATCAAATTCAACATGAATGGACTTCTCAACTAGCATAGTTCTCGTGTTGTATACACGATAGGCTTTGCTAGTTAGAGAATACCCTAAGAAGATGGCTTCATCCGCTTTAGGGTCAAACTTACCCAAATTATCCTTACCATTATTCAATACAAAGCATTTGCAACTAAAAACTCGAAAGTGAGAAATGTTCGGTTTTCGACCTTTCCATAATTCATAAGGGGTCTTCCTTAGTACTAAACGAACAGTAACACGATTCACAACATAGCAAGCCGTGTTTACCGCTTCAGCCCAAAAATACTTTGGAAGTCCACGCTCATGAAGCATGGACCATGCCATCTCAATAAGAGTTCGGTTCTTCCTCTCGACAACCCCATTCTGTTGAGATGTTCGAGGGGCCGAAAAATTATTTGAGATGTCACGTTCATCACAAAAAGATTCAAGCCGTTCATTCTCAAATTCGCCACCATGATCACTACGGATTGATAAAATATCAAAACTTTTCTCATTCATAATGCGTTTATATAAGGATTTAAAACAATCAAATGCATCACGCTTATGAGCAAGAAATAGAGACCATGAGAATCTAGAGTAATCATCAACAATAACCAAGTAATATTTTTTTCCTCCTAAGCTAAGTGTCCTATTTGGACCAAACAAATTCATATGCAAGATTTCAAAGGACTTAGATGATGTTATAGCATGTTTGGACTTAAAGGAATTTCTAGTTTGCTTTCCTAATTGATATGCATCACATAATCTATTTTTTTCAAATAAAATTTTGGGCAAGCCCTTAACTAGGTCTAACCTAGATATCTTTTGTAGGGTATGCATACTAGCATGACCTAATCTTCTATGTCATAGCCAAGAATCACAAGTATAAGATGTCAAATATTTTACATCATTGCAATCAATAGAAGATAAATCAACTTGATATACATTATCACTTCTAAAATCGACAAATATGACAACATTATCATGCTTGATTAAACATTGAGATGCATCAAAAGAAATCTCATAACCATTATCATATAACTGAGAAATGTTAAGTAAATTATATGCAAGTCCATCAACCAAAAGGACCTTATCTATAGAGATAGAGGATTTTTTACCGACTTTACCAATGCCCATAATACGTTTTTTGGGATTGTCGCCAAAAGTCACATAACCTCCATTTCTTAGTTTTAGCGAGATAAACATAGATTTGTCCCCCGTCATATGACGTGAACACCCGCTATCCAAGAACCATTTACCTCCATCGGTCCCGGTATATGCACCTACAAAAAGATCTCAAGTTTTGACTTTAGGTACTCAAATAAATTTGGGTCCTATAAGGTTAGTTGCAATAATATTATTTACATGCGTTATGCCTTTAAGAATCCACACATAAGATATAATTCTTGAAGAAAATATAGATCTTCTAATCATACAAGTATGTGAAATATGACCATGCTTGTTACAAAAATTACAAGTAATATGAGGCATTGTATATATGTGAGCATGAGATGAATTATTAGAGCTACTTCTAGTATTTAATTTAAACTTTGTACTTTGAGTAGAAGTAGTTTTATTTTTAATATTAATATTATGCATGCTAGATCTAACTTTAAGAATCTCATTCTCTTTAGTTAATCTACTAACATGCATACTAAGATCTTCATTTAACTTAGAAAATTTTTCATCATGCAATATAAGCTCATCAATTTTATTTTTCAATGCATTGCAAGAAGATTCACAAATAAGATGTAATTTTTTCAAAAAAAAATATTTATTCTTTAATTTTTCATACTCATGAATAAGATCAAAAAGATTTTCTTCTAATTCATCATATGAAAGAGAGTATTTTACCTTTTCTGATGATTTTGCCTCATCATCTTCATCATCTATATTGGCCATAAGATAAAGATTGGCCACTTCATTCTTTTCATCCTCTTCACTTGTGCTAATATCGAAATCACTCCATGTAGCTATAAGTGCTTTCTTTTTCTTTTTTACCTTTCTTGTCTTGAGTAGAGGACAATTGGGTTTTAGAGGACAATTGGGTTTTATGTGACCCGGCTTTTTGCATTCATAGCAAACAACATCATCTTTTTTATTTTTTGATGTGCTCTCTTTCTTTTCTTTTGCCTTGAATGGCTTCTTTTGAACTCTTCGCGAAAAATTTCTCTTTTTCTTCATGAGAGCATTGAAACGCCTAGACACCAAAGCAATTTTGTCATCAATTTTACCTTCTTCATCACCACTAGAAGTGGTGTCATTATCGAAAGTAGTAGGTGAAGCGGCTCTTAAAGCAATGACCTTCTTTTTCTTGAAGCTATCATCATCTTCTTTCTTCTTTTTCTTTCTCTTTATTTTCAACTCATATGTAGTTAGGGAACCTAACAACATATCAAGTTCGAAGGTAGATAAGTCTCTTGCTTCAACAATCGTCGCTGCTTTTGCATCATATTCCCTTGGTAAGCACCTAAGAATTTTTCTCACAAGTTCTTCATTAGTAAATATTTTTCCGAGAGATATAAGTCCATTTGTGATATTAGTGAATCTTGTAAACATATTCTTAATGGACTCCTCGGGATTCATTTCGAACAATTCATAGTCATGAATAAACATATTTATCTCNTTGTCATCAATTTTACCTTCTTCATCACCACTAGAAGTGGTGTCATTATCGAAAGTAGTAGGTGAAGCGGCTCTTAAAGCAATGACCTTCTTTTTCTTGAAGCTATCATCATCTTCTTTCTTCTTTTTCTTTCTCTTTATTTTCAACTCATATGTAGTTAGGGAACCTAACAACATATCAAGTTCGAAGGTAGATAAGTCTCTTGCTTCAACAATCGTCGCTGCTTTTGCATCATATTCCCTTGGTAAGCACCTAAGAATTTTTCTCACAAGTTCTTCATTAGTAAATATTTTTCCGGGAGATATAAGTCCATTTGTGATATTAGTGAATCTTGTAAACATATTCTTAATGGACTCCTCGGGATTCATTTCGAACAATTCCTAGTCATGAATAAACATATTTATCTCTGATTCTTTGACTTGATTTGTCCCCTTATAAGTTATCTCAAGCTTGGACCATACCTCATAAGCGGTGAGGAGGGTGCAAATTCGGTTAAACTCACTAGGAGATAATCCACATTGAAGATAGTTGAGTGCTCTGGCATTTAATTGTGCCAATCTTTTCTCCTTAATCGTCATCTCAGAAAATTTCTTAGGAGTAACCCTATCTTCCTTCATAGGAGAGACAAAGGGCTTACGAGTTATTTCTCATAGCTCTATGTCAATCCCTTGAAGATATATATCATCATCCTTCTTTTCCAAAAGTTATAGTGCAAATCTTTGAAAAGAGGAGGACGATTAGCCGAAAGACCCTCATAAATATCATCATCGGGTATGTGCATGGGAAGAGCCATGGATCGACTCTAGGATATTAATCCTGAAATAAAAAATAGTGAAAAAAACACAAGAGCCTGCTCTGATACCACTTGTTGGCCCTTAGGCCTTCCCAAGAGGTGGGGTGAATTGGAAATTTAAAAAAAATTCAAATAACATTGTGCTAACGAAAACAACAGCAGGTAAAAGACGTACACAGTCAAATATTCAAAATGGATGAGAAGCAAGATAAAATTACAGCAAAAATAAGTCAAATAGAGTGCGAAAAGGCAGATTGGTCGATTTTACCAAATAGACCGGATGAACAGGAACAGTGCAGAAAACAGAGAAGAAAACCGGTTGATTTTAGCAAATAGGCCAAAACAGCTATGTTACCACAAAAACAACTCAGAACAAAAAAATGTGAGAGATATGATTTAGATATTGTATAAAACAACTTTATTAAAATAATTTTAGTTTATTTTTAAGTTAAAATCAGATTTAGTAATTTTATGTATTGATCAAATTTTATTGTATAAGAGAGAGGAGAAAAATACACAAGCGATTTATAGTGGCTCGGCTTTCCGCCTAGTCCACTCCCCACGCTCCTCAAGTGGGATTTCAATCCACTAACAAACCAGCTTTTTAACGGGAACCAAAGCCGAACAAACCCTATTGAAGAGAGAAAAATGTTTTCAAGAAACTTGGAATGCTTAAGTAAGAGTGTCTTCAAGTAAGAGCAAGAAAACTTCAAGAAAGACTCAAATAATCTTTTTCAAAAAACAAGCTTGCCGATTTCAGAAAACCCAAGTGCAGGAAACAGAAACAGTAAATCTGAAATTATTTGCCAGCAGAAAGAAAAATGCAGCTTCAGGTTTTTGCTTGATTGCTAGCCAAAAGCTTCTCCAAATGATCACTTCTTCAAGAGTGTATGCAGATTTTTGGTAGGGAAGAAGTTAGGGAACACTTAGAGCTTGAGAGGAGAGCTTAGAACACTTAGAAAAAAATTTGCAAGTGAATGTTGTGTGTTGTTCTACCGTTGGGACAGCAGGAGAAAAATGATTCAGCTGAAGGAAGAATGCCCTTAATTCAAACTAATCAATAAGAGGTTATCATGTGTCCATGTCCTACCCAAAGACCAATGAGAGGAAGGCTCTTGAGGAGGGCATTTTGGACTTTTTCGGGCACAAGAAACAGAGATAAAGTTTCAGAAAATATGACAGCAAAAACAACAATGTTGGAGTGAGAAAAAATTATAAAAACACTAAAGTATGCTTGCTTAGCATGAGGACAAATGAAAGGATGTCATGTAGGATTATTGTGTCCTTAAAACATGTTAAAAAGGACCACCATATCTCAGCATAAGTATAAAAATTCTGAGTAAAAAGATATGGGTTTGGAAAACATCAATTCAATATTTTTTCGTTTGGAAAAGGACAAAATAGGAGAAAAATAAGGGCTTTGTGGACTTTTCATAAAAAGAGAAAAATAACATATTTCAAAGCTTTAAGAATATCAAATAATGCCTTTTATCACAGCCAAAAATAGTGTAATAACAGTCAAATAGAATTCTGGGCGGACTGGATGCGTATGTCCAGGCCCAGCAGAACCAACCGGTCGATTTGGTGAAATTGACCGGTTGTGCAGTTTTGGCTTAAAAGGTGAGAAGTTTGAAAGATTTTTAGGCCACTAAAAAAATAGAATAAGATAACATTCTAGGCCTACTAATGCAAGTGAAAAGAAGGAGAAAATATCTACGAAAAAATGAGTAAAATATCTTGGCAAACTAACACGTTTACATTAAGTCCTATGAAGTATAAGGAAAAACAAATAGTGAGTTTCGCTTCACTTGGACTTGAGAATATCCATCTTCTAATGGACGATTAGCCTGTAAAAATATACTTAGAAGATGATTAGTACTAAACCTAAAGTAATTGTAATTATCAAAATCAATGGGGTTCAATAAGCTAAACAAGTAATAAACATAATGAATAATTCATATTTGATAATAACTTATATCAAAAAATAATTAGACTAAAAATATCACTAATGGAAAATATATAAAGAAAAATTTAACTTATAATTAACTAAAAAAATAATGCATTTTGTAGAATGCTTTGAAAGAGCTATAAATAGTTCAAAAAAGCCAATGGCGATAACCAAATTACAAATAGTTGCAAATAATAAAATTAAAAAAATATATCTAAGAGAGTAAAAAATATAAATAAAATAAAATATCTACTCTTAGACTGTATACAGATCACTATAAAAATAAATTTTAGAGCAGGACTTAATTTACCTATAACTCTAATAATATTAAATAATAGATTAATAATAATAGAATAATACTTAATGAGAATAATACAATTTAATTTGCTATACTAAGTAATAAATTTAAATTTTTCTTAATTTTTCAATAAGCTTAAATGATGAAAATATAGATTATAGTCCGGTGATTTTTTATAAATTAAAAAATATCCCAATATTAAAAGGTAGTAAACTGTTAACTTTTACTTGGAAATTATTAGAATAGTTTTTTAAAATTAATAATGTAGAAATCAAACATATATATTTTAATATTAAATTAGATGATCTTCGTAATTAATGTTCAAAAATCATATACCCTAAACAGTTAACCAACAAAAATATACAAGTCCTCGTAAAATGCAATATAAATTTAGAAGAAATAAAAAAATATGTATACCTGAAAACCTCCGATAAAACAACTACAAATAAGCTAGAGAAGATTAGACCCTTAATTAGAACTAATTCTTTTAAATTTTTAATAAAATAAATTAATAATAAAAAATTTTAAGTCAAAAAGACAATGAATTACCAAATATAAGTCAAATAAAAGATAATTTAAAATTAAACTTATGTATAATTTAAGTACTAGTTAGTTTTAAAATAAAATTATAGCACTCAAAATTCTGATAGATATTGAAACATCTTTATCTCACATAAAATCTAACTTGATTGAAAATAATTTAGCCAAAGCTAAGAAAAAATGATATTATATTTTTGATAAAAAGATTAATAAACTAACTTTTAAAACAAACATAGATAATATAATTATTATAAATATAAATGATGAATTACATAACCTAGAATGTGAAGTAATATACAGTGATGATTAAAGCACTTTTGATATGTTAATAAAATAGGATATTCTAAAAAAATATTATTCTTTGAAAATAAATTATAAAATAATATAATTAAATATTAAAAGAATTAAAGAATGTAATTTACATATAATAAATGTCTTAACTAATGAAACCTACGAAATTATAAAAGAATATATTTTCATAATTTAGGAATGTAAAATATCCTAAAGAAGTTGAAATTGAATACGAATTTTAATCATTTGAGGATATTTTGATACAACATAATAGTTTTATCAAAATAAAAATAAAAATAATCCCAGGCTATTATGGTATCATAAAAGTAAAAAATGAATAGGTATTTAACAATGACATAACCATTGTAGAAGGAATAATAAGATCACATTATAAAGGAAAAATTAGAGCTATAATAAGAAGTAATGAGAAAAATATAATGATTATAATAAAAAAAATTATAAATTATTTAATTTACTTATATTTTTAATAATAAAATTTGAATATGAATTTACATAAAATAAATCAATATTTAAATAAAATATATATCAGAATATAATTTTTAAATTAAAAACTATTTTATATTTATGCATTAATTAATATAGGCATTACACGAATCATAATTAATGAATAATTTTAAGTAAAAAAAATCTCTAAAGATTTAAAAGAAAAAATTTCATTTACATGGATAAACAGCACACAATGGATATAACCTAATACATAAAAAATATAACTTTAAAAGTCTAAATAAAAAAAAATTATATAGATATATTTTTTTCATATATATATGTGTATAAAGGTTTTACTTATGATATAATTATAGTGAAGAATGTATTAAATTAATACTTGCCTATTACAATGTACAAAACTTGTAATATATTTATTATAAATAAGAAAATAATAAAAACACTTAGGATATTTAATCATCTTAAACTTATAAGAAAAAATTATAAACTTGAAGTTTTATCACTTATATAAAATTATCAAAATAAATATTTAGATTTACTAAAAGAATTATTCAAACAATCTATTATTAAATTTCAATAGGAACACGAGATTTTGTGAATTAAGATTTTTGTCTAACAAAAAAATTATAAGAGTTAAACTATTAGTATATTCAATATAAGATGCAGAAGAATTTAAAAAAATAAATTTTAGAATTAAAAAAATTAAAATTAATAGAAAACTCTCATTGTTCTTATTTTTTATTGGCCTTTATGATTAAAAATCATGCTAAAGAGAAAACAAGAAAAGTAAGAATAGTCATAAATTATAAAAATTAAATAATAATATAAATTTTGACAGGTTCTTTATTCCTAGCACTGAAAGTATAATAAAGCATATTAACAATGTAAAATAGTTTAGCAAATTTGATAAATTAAATTGAAAGATGAAAGGTCTAAAAAATTAAACATCATTTTCACATTATTTGAACCTTTATAATGAAAAGTAATGTCATTCAGACTAAAAAATACATCATAAATATTTAAAAAGTGGATGAACTCTATATTTTCTTTATGTGATAAATTCATTATGGTTTATATTAATAATATTCTTATTTTTTCTTTAAACTATGAAGAACATCTTTAACATCTAGAGATAACAAAAATTTATTTATAGAATAGAGTATAATTCATGAAAAAAATAAAATAGAATTATATAAATAAAAAATTAAATATTTAGAAAAAATTATTGACCAAGGACAAATAGCCATAAAAGAATGTATAATTATTAAAATTAAAAAATTCTCTCATACATTTGCAACCCTAAAACAATTATTAAAATTAAAAAAATTTATGTTACATTTGAAACCTTAAAGCAATTGCAAAAATTTTTAGAAGTATTAAATTATAGGAGAAAATATTTATCTAGATTAAGTCAAGATACTAAATATTTATAAGAAAAAATAAATAACATCAACAAATAATATAAAAGAGATAAAAGAAAGTCATATTTAAATGGGAAATTAATAAAATAAAAATACAATTAAATGAAGATGAAAAATAAAAAAATTAAATACCTCAAAATATTTTTTGATAAAATACCAAAAATTATAATTCCCAAATCAAAAGACAAATTAATACTTTTCACNTAATTTAAAATATTTATATATTATTATTATTGTTGTTTTTTAAATTAGTATCATTTTGGTCCTATTTTAGTCCTGTTTTGGTCCTCGCGCCAAACAGGACCATTATACTAGTAATATTTATTAATCTAGTGTATTAGTAACTGACAAAAAAGAAGTTATCAGATATACATCAAGAAAATTCACAAAGCTAGAATTAAATTATTTTATTACGAAAAAGAATTTATCTCTATTTTAAAGTCTATTAAATACTTTAAATTTTAGCTATTATTTACTAAGTTTTATATAATAATTGACAGCAAAGGATTATATCATTATATAAAAAATTAAAAATATAATAATAATAGTTGAAGAATAAATAATTATTACAACTAGATAAATATTCTTATAAAATTTTTTTTAATCTTAATTTCACTAATTTCTTAGCTGACTTTCTTTCCAAACAAATATATGAAATATCTCTTCTTATAATTATAGGAAATCATAAAATATCTCTTATATAACTACAGAAAGAATAGCCAATCCTTGAAAAGGGAAAATGCTATTTCATAATATATCTTTTCCAGGAATATATAAATGTGATATAACCATCAAAGAAGAAAAAATAAATATTAATTGTTTTGATAAATATAATTAAAATATAATATCATTCTTAGTAGCAACCGCCAGCAACTATAAATCAAGTATTCTTATATCTTCTGAGACATACAATAAAATAAATAGTTATAGAAAATAATTGAAGATCTTCAGCATAATTTTTCCTTAATATATATTCTTTGATACGTAGTCTCTTATATATATAACATTGAAATATTCTGTCATAATATTGTTTCAAAATTAAAATATGAAAAAGACTTTTCTAAATATCTGTTTCAAAAATGTGAAGAATTTCATTCAAAGTAATATTGTGATTCATATCCCATATTATAAATTATATATAAATTTAAAAACATAAACTTTCCTTATATAGAGAAAATGAAAAAAAAAAAAAGAATACTTAAAAGAAGGTGATTGCACTCCTACCAAAAGTTCTATAAAATAGAATCCTAGATGATATACATAAAGACAAAGCTATTAATGATTTTATCCGATGAAAGACAATGCCTATTTGTTGCTTATGAGCCGGATATAAAAAGATCCATAGAATTAAGAATAGTCGAAAAAATTATCACTGATACGCATAACTATGCAGAAGAAAAGAGTTTTCTCAAATAATGAAGACAGTAATATCTATAATGAAACTCTTTAAGAAAATTATAAAATTTGAAATAATATTAATATTTGTAAAACTTAATGAATATCTAATTTATCCTGCCTTTCAAATAAGGATTATGCCTAGACAAAAAAACAAAGGGGAAACATAAAACAGAAAAATTTTCAAAATATTCGTGAGACTATGATTATGATTATGATTATAATTATGGTTATGATTATGATTATTAATTTAATCTTATCCCCTTTGCAAATAGGGAGTGCATTAAATAGTTCAAACTAAAAAAATTAAGGGGGCATTTAGTTCAATGTCATGTTGGTGGATGATTTTTTAAATTGGAATATTTTTAATTAATTAATTAATAATATAAGCATCGTTAAGAAAAAATTAATAAAGAGAGTGTATTTCTGACGCTGTTTGTGGGTTTTCTTTAATCAGAAGTTGCCCGGCGTCGGGCGACTTCTTTTAAAAAAAAATTTAAAAAATAATAATTAATAAAAAAAATTCATTTAATTTAATTTATTTAAATATTATTAATTTAAAATCCTCAAGAAAATATATATATCAAAATTTGAGATATTTAAGGAATGTGGTTATGAGTCAAAAGATAATTTATTATTATTCTTTAAATTTTGAATTTATCAGATTTAATTATCCCTTAATTTTAGTTTTGAGAAAAATACCAAATTTATATTTTTATTTTCAAATTTATCTTAACATAATATTTTCTTCATTTTCAAATTTATTTCAACTTAATGTTTACTCACATACTTGAATATTTATGTATCATGTAAAAATATTATTATAATATTAAATTTATAAAATAAAATTGTTATTTTATTAAAATATCTGAAAGCACATTTTTTTGTTAAATATATAATTAATATAAAATAAGTAACAAATTAATCGGCTTAACATTTGAACAATATGTTAACATCAAAAAAAAAATCGTTTGATAGGAAATTGATTAAATTTATAATTGACGTAATTCATGGATTAAATTTGCTTATATATATAATTATTGTTAATCTAAAAATTTACATGTTATTTAAGTTTTTCGCAGATTTTTAGAATAGTATCTGGAATAAATTTAATATTTTTCTCAAAGCTAAAATTAATAGATACTTAAATTTAATAAATTTAAAATTTAAAGAATAATAATAAATTATCTTTTGATTCATAAACATATTCCTTAAATATCTCAAATTTATATATATATATATATACTCGTGAGAATTTTAAATTAATAATATTTTAATAAATTAAATTAAATATTTTTTTTTAAATTAATCCAAAATTTTTTAATTAATTAAATTAAAAAGAAGTCGCCCGCGGCTCTCAAAGCACGACTTCTCCCCTGGCGCCCTTCCGTCGACCCCGTGAACGATGCCGGCGATCAGGCGACTTCTGTTTAACGAAAACCCACTAAGTCAGAAACATGCTTCCTTTATTAATTTTTTCTTAACGATATTTATATTATTAATTAATTAATTAAAAATATTCAAATTTAAAAAAATATTTATATTAGTGTTATGTAATATTATCTAGAAAAAATAATTATTTAATTTAATAATATTTACAAATAATTTTATATAAAATTATAAAATTATTAATTAAACGATGACATCTAGATTACATATATAACACTAAGATAACAATGAACCAAATGACTTCTAAATCAAATTGATTAAATTTGATCAGTTTAGTTAATGATTTGATAATTGATTTTTATCTTTGAATGATTTGAGTTCAGTTTATTATATTTGAAAATTGAATCAATCAAATTAACTAAAATATCACATAAAATTTTGTAGCCGACCCCACCTAGTAGAATTAAGGCTTGGTTGTTGTTGTTGTTGTTTATCACATAAAATTTTGTAATAAGCACTTGATATTATTTATTAATTTTTTTAAAATTTATTACATTTATTATTTTTTAGAGTCATATTCTTAATATCTGTGATTGTAAAATCTTATAGTTGTATATTATATTATTTTAAAATATTTTATTTTTTTGTAAATAATTAATTAAATATAGAAAAAATTATAATTTTTAATTGAACTAAACTAAGTAAGTTAAATTTTATTTGGTTGGTTTGATTTTTGATTTATGATCTTATTTAGTTGATTTAAGTTTTTTTAAACTTTAAAATTGAATTTTTTTAAATTTTTCTGTTTAGTTAATCAAATTAATCAAACTAATTAAATGTCCAAATTAGTCTCTAAATTGACATTATTTGATTTATAGCTCAAAAGAGCCCTAATATTATTTTATTAATACTTAAAATTTATTATAAAGATTAATAATTTTATTTTACATTCGTCATAATTTTATTATTAAAAATTAATTTTATTTCATATTTTATATAAATTTTAATTTTAAAATTAATTTTATTTTACAATATATATATATATATATTTAATATTAAAATAAATTTATTCAATGTTAAATTTATAAATTTAATATATTTTATTGCTCTTAATAAGAAATATTCATTTAACCAAATAAGCTATCAATGATGCTTTCATGCTAATGTGAAGAGGTTTGATAGAGGCTGGCAAATTTAAAAGATAGTTTGGTTAAATATGAAATCTTACTAATTTATTTTTTATTTTAATTTTCACTAATTTATTTGAAAATGATGAAAGTAATCAATCTTTAACAATCTCCATTATTCCCTATTAATTTATTCATATTAAGTTTAATCTGGGATAAATTATCCTTGCAGTTCATGCAGTACATCAATTTTAATATTAAATTAATAGTAGTTTAAATTTTATATAAATTTTAAAATAAAATTAATTTTATTTTACCTCTTAAATATATTTTAAATTATAATTAATTTTATTTCAAATATTTCATAAATTTTAAAGTGACAATATCTCACTATTAATGGATATTAATTTAACTAAACAAATGCACTATTAATTGTTAAAAATTTCTGAGTTACTTTAAAAAACGATATACACTATCGTGACAGACATTTTAATTTTGGATAATGCTTAATAATTTTGATTTTATTTTATTTTTTTGGTTCATAATTCTTTTTTAAAGAAAAAGTTATGCATTTTGATCTTGAAATCTTAATTTATTAAAATATTTAGTGAATTAATATTTAATTTATTTGATAATTTAGTAAATTAAAATTTTAAATTATAATTAATTAAAATATTATTTAGCTATTGAGAACGCGTAGTGGAATTTTTTTTTTTAATAGTTGTTTTCTTCAATAAATGGGGGGAGAGAGAAGAGAAACCGGAAAAGGATATTTGGGCCCGTGCGTGGGCCTTATGTCCAACGATTTTAATGGAGAAGAGAGAGATGGAGAGCGAGACACAGAGGGAAGGGAGAAGGCGGCGGGCCAGGGAGGGTGGAGAGAGAGCTAGGGAAACTGAGAAAGGCCCACGACATTACAGGCCATGTGCATCTCCCAATTGATCTCCGTCTAGTCATATACCACCCTGCGATCCTCCTCCATTCCTTCTCCTACCGAGGTTGAAAAGAATTACGAGCTATCTTGGTTGAATTCTTTGGGAAGGACGATGGTGGCAATCTTCTCTTTGGCCCCACTATGTTGGGTCTCAGCAAGATTCGAGTTAAAGGCTTAAAGCTGTCGCCTGGCAGAGGGAGGAAGGAGAGAGAGAGAGAGAGCGGTAAGACCGTAGGAGCGCCATTCGCTTTTCTCCCCTTTGTTCTTCCCCTCGCTTTTATCGGAAGGCGGAGAGGAATCCGATGATTCGAGGGGTCCCCGTTGACCGGCTTCGTCGTCGGAGGCCGTGAAGGGATAGTTCTCGTGTTCTGCTTTTTCTCAGTCTGTTTCGTCTTCCTCTCTTTTTATCGGCGGCCCCGAGGGAGAGTTAGGGGGACAAAAGAATGGGTAGTGGGTTGCGAGGGTGAGAAATAGGTGATGGCAATAGGTGGTGGAGGTGGGGAGGAGATGGAGAAGGATTTTGAGGCGAAGCTACGGTTTCAACAAACTCAGGGACAGCAGGGGCAGGTACAGAGGTGCAACAGCATAACGTTCCGGGCCCCGCAGGAGCCGTTCACCATCGATGATTTTGAGCTGGGGAAAATGTATGGCGTGGGATCATATTCAAAGGTGCGTTTTATTATTTATTTCTTCTTCTGGATTTTGCTTCTGCTGGCGATCCCTTTTGTATGCATGTTACAATTCCCATACCCACTTCCACAAAGGTGCTTAACATTGTCATTTATCTTACATAATCTAGGAACACCCCATTACTGAGTGTGACTGTTCATTCATGCACCGCCCTTCTACCTAGGAGCTTGGAAGGAGCTGCTCCTGGCACTAGTGGGTTCATTGCTTGAGACATCACTCGACAATCACTTTACTCCTTCAGTCCCGTGAGTCATCGACTAAAACTTAGTTTATCCTCGAATCACGTCGGAGGTCTTGCTCTAATATCATTATATCATGGCTAGGCCTTAGATGAGGTATTGTCAGTTTTAATCATCTCATATCTAACTTACAGTTTTGTGTTCCCAAAATGTCCCAACATCTTAAGACCATAATCTTATATCCCAGTGTGGGACTATTCATGCATGTGCCCCCTCCAGCTAGCTTGCTAGGAGCCACTCTTACACCAGAAGTCCCATCATTTGGACTCACCTGATCATTGTCTACCCTATCCGGTCCCGAACAGCACAATTTTTCAATGGTGATTTATACTTAAAAAGGAGATTTTCTGGAAGAATTTCTCTCTTAATGCAAATATCTCGATGCAGCAAGAGAATTGGAGGAGCTGCCTATTGAGGGGCTTCTTAGCTATAGATATGTTGTATACTTCTGTTTCTGAGATTCTTCTATAACTTTTTCTTTAATGTTGAGCATTAATGTGGTGTTATTGCATCTTGTACATTGATAGAATAGGTGGGAAGAAGCTGAAAAACTTAGTTGAGAACAACTTTATCTACTAGCATCAATAGCATGACCATTTTGCAAAATTCTCAAGATGATTACGATTTTTATTTGAGTTCTTTTTCTTAAATTTCCCGGAATGCATTAAAATGATTTAAGTTGAATAAAAGGTATAAATTACTCAAGATTCCATAAAGGGTTCTTTCTTTTTTTTTCCTGCAGTCTGGTCATTATTTCATTGAAGAAAGTATACTTTTCATATTTTGCTTAATGTTTTGTGGAATGTTTGGCATATGGTCTACCGTCCACTTAAAGCCATTCACAACTGTATGATAACTGATTCATTGCTTATGGCTTAGCTTTGATTGGTAAATTTTGTTCTCTCCTGGAAAGCAATCACATGCCAAGCAGCATATGAACATTTCTATTTTTGTCGATCCTATAATTGTAAGCCATTTGCTTTTATCTGGCATAGTTAAATTGTTGGAATCCTTCAAAACAACCCACAAGGTATCTCAGTGCAATGTATAAGCATCTGGTTAGCATATAACTATTGCCAGTATTTTTTTTTTTTTTTGTGTGTGTGTGTGTGTGCTGGTGTGCTTGGAGATAAATGAGGACTTCTTATTTGATAAAGTGCAATGAAAGCAAAAGATTCATGTAGCTGACCTCATCTAGTGGAATAAATAGTTGGTTGTTGTTGTTGTTGTTGTTGTTGTTGTTGTTGTTTTGTGTGTGTGTGTGTGTGGCCTAGGTTTTGTATTGCAATTGTCATTGTTTTGGTAATTTTTGTTTCACATTCAAGAAATATGCTAATTGCTAACTCTACCCAACAAAATTTTTACCCTAGATGGGTTTAGTGAAATGAGCCATTTGCATATTTTCTTCTGTTTTTGGTCACTGAATTAAGCCTGTCATGCTTTGCCCCCTTTTCTTTTCTTTCTTTCCTAATGTGTAGTATTTCCTGTTACGACATTGATATAAATCCTCTTTGAATCAGGTTTTGAAGGCAAAGAAAAAGGATTCAGGAAAAGTGTATGCCTTGAAGATAATGGACAAGAAGTTCATTACCAAAGAAAATAAAATATCTTATGTGAAGCTTGAAAGGATTGTTCTTGATCAGTTGGATCATACCGGTATAATCAGGCTATATTTTACATTTCAAGACACTTACTCCCTCTGTAAGTGAGTCTATTTTGCATATTTTGTCATTTTTGTTGATATCCTGTTAGCTGTGGTATTTTTTATGGAAACTACTGCAGTTACAACTAATGCCTAAGTTTTTATATTTTTTTGCAGACATGGCTCTTGAGTCATGTGAGGGTGGTGAATTATTTGATCAAATAACCAGGGTAACGTACTCATTGTCATAATTTCATCATTCTTATTTGGTTCGAGTCATTAATGCATTACCTTAATAACATGCTTATTCACATGGTTTCAGAAAGGCAGGCTTTCTGAGGATGAGACTCGTTTTTATGCAGCAGAAGTTATTGATGCTTTGGAATACATACATGGTGTAGGATTGATTCATCGCGACATTAAGGTAAATTCGATAAATTTCTTGACCTGTTTGTTTCCACATTAAGTCCAACTAACTACCTTTTTTATGCCAGCCAGAGAACTTGCTACTTACTGCAGATGGACATGTCAAAATTGCTGATTTTGGCAGTGTGAAGCCAACAAGGGATAGCAAACTCACAGTTCTTCCTAATACAACATGTACATTTCAAATAATTTTTCGACTGATTAGTACGAGTGAGTTAATGAACTAATGTGATAACTCTTTTCTTTCCTAGTTCAGTTGACAAGGCATGCACTTTTGTGGGAACAGCTGCATATGTCCCACCAGAAGTTCTCAATTCTTGTCCAGCAAGTTTTGGGTAAGACTTTAGATTCCCCTAAAGGGAGGCAGGCAATACATATATCTCAAGCAACAAATGCTCTACAAGCTTAATCCTGCTTTTCCTCTTTAAATTATCTCCATCTCCACATTTAGCGGCATATTTTTATCATACGAAGCTGTTTCCTAGCAAAAAAAAAGAGTAGGATACACGTAGTGAGGACCTAAAGAATGTAGAAGTTGAACTGATTTTTATCCTTCGGCAAGTAATACCTTATATTTTGAGGCAGTTTGTACTTATCTGAGCATCATTATATTGGTCTTGGGAAACCTCTGCTGATTGTTTTCTTTTGAGTGGGCTTTCCTTTTGAAAGCAAGATGCGCTACAAGCTTATACATGTATATCCTAATTGAAGAATGCGAGCACAACGGCATTTTTAGTTAGTGAGTCTTAGCATTTGGTCCCTTTCTGACCCAAGTTTCTTCTAAATATTGTATTTCCATATCTTTCTCCTAACAGAAATGATCTATGGGCACTTGGATGCACCTTATATCAAATGCTCTCTGGTTGTTCTCCCTTTAAGGATGCTAGCGAGTGGCTTATTTTCCAGAGGATTATTGCCCGAGATCTAAAATTTCCTGATTACTTCTCTAATGAAGCAAGAGATCTCATTGACAAATTACTGGTATGGCATTTCACCTGTGAGTTTCCTTCTGAATATTTGTATTGTCTCAGCGTCCATTGTAGAAGTTTTAAGGGTTTGGTTCAATGTTATTTTAGTATTATATTATGTTATATAAAGAAAATAGTTTTTGATTTAATGATACGTATAGGTAACATTCTAAAAAATTATGAAATTTTATTCAAAAGATAACATTTAAATGCATAATATTTAGATTACATAACATAATATTGAGATAATATTGAACCAATACTCCATTAATCCATACTCTGATCTGGTAATGTTTTTTCTTAACTAATCGTGATTTCTAAGAACTACACATTAAATGTAAAAATGCTAGTTTGGTCCCCATATTTTGAGACCATTTACAGTTTGGGTTTTTTATATTCACCTCTTTGGTCAAAGGAGAAGAGCACAAAAGATTTTTTTTGGTCAGTTTGATCAAAATATATTCTCTGTTTCTCTGAAATTTAATAGAAATGTGAAAGAACCTTGGAAATAGCAAGAAAATGTAAGAACACAAGGGAAAAAGGTAGGGACCGAAGTAGTGAATCTAGAACATGGGGAGACTAGGGCTAAACTGCATATAACCAAAACGATGTAGGCTCCAATATGTCCTTTTTGCAAACATTAGCAGAATGATTTATCTTCATACAGGACACTGAACCATCAATGAGACTGGGTGCTGGACCTGATGGTTATGCTACCCTCAAGATGCATCCCTTTTTCAAGGGAATCGACTGGAAAAATATACGGAAGTATTCACCCCCAGAACTTGCTCCAGAGCTTAATGTACTTACTGTTCCTCCATTCTGATCTAGAGTTTATTTTCATTCCTATACGTCTTGATCATCTCAGGGATGCTAGTGTTTAACGCAACTGGCTAACACAACCTTTGCATTCCAGGAGGTGGAGGATGATGATTCTCAGGAAGCAACATGGAACTTGTCGCATATAGGAGGTGGCTTGCTCCATCAGCAGCTAGTTGCCAATGGGAATATCAATGGAGCTACCTCATCTTCTGAGACACATTGTCGGATATCTAAGCTTGCAAAAATTGATTCATTTGACTCCAAATGGTATTTTTTTACTAGTAGAGTACATCACGGTCCTTAAGTTCAGGCTGTTCAGCCTATTGATAAGCAGGTCCTTTCCAGCTTGATGCTAAAGTTTTAACCAGCTTTGTACTAGGTTAACGATAATCTGACAGGTTCCATACTACACAGAGCCCATGATTAAAATTTAATTATATTTTGTATCATGCACATACTTCAAAATAAAATACTAGCTTTATTTCACATTCTATTTACATACCATGATATTAAATTTATTTCACATCCTACACAACCTAAGATAATAACTGTACTCAAACATCCTCATTAATCATCTTGCTTAACTCATTTTTGCATCCAAACGTTTTGGTATGTTTTTAAGCTAAGCTCCTTAACTCAAAATGCACCCAAATGTCCAAAAATGAAAGTTTTACACCTTAAGCTTCTCTAGCTCATCCTCAATAATCATCTTGCTTAACTCATTTTTGCATCCAAATGGTTTTGGTATGTTTTTAAGCTAAGCTCGTCCAAAAATGAAAGTTTTACACCTTAAGCTTCTCAAGCTACTTAAGATGTTGAATGGTGAGTTAAGCAGCTTAGCTTTAATGTACCTATTGTTTGGATGTTTTTCTAATTAAGTTTAAGCTGCTTCAAAATGGTTGCCAAATGTAGAGATAAGTTAAGCTTCTTGAAAAGTTAAGCTACTTAACTCACTTAAATAACTTGAGCTTTTACCAAACGCAGGAGTTTGACCTAATTAAAGTTAAACTCGACTATTTGCATACTCGACTATTTGGTGCATTTATGAAGCTGTTTTGTTCCAATAACAGGCAAGAGTTCCTGGAGCCAGGGGAAAGTGTTGTAATGATCTCAAAGCTGAAGAAACTACATAAACTCACAAGCAAGAAAGTGCAGCTGATCTTGACTGACAAACCCAAGTTAGTTTGTGTGGATCCTTCCAAGGTCATGTCCAAGGGGAATATAATTTGGTCTGATAGCTTCGGTGACATCGGCATCCAAGTTGCAAGTTCTTCACATTTCAAGATTTTAACTGTATGTTTTCTTTGTCTGAAAACTCCGTTTTTTCGAGAATTTTGAGTTTAATCATGAATTTATAAGATTTTTTTGATTGGATGCTTATTTTGGCATGTGTAGTTTAACCCCAACCTTAAGTTAAATGAAGCCTCATTTCAAACAACCTGAAACTATCTTTTGTTCCAAGCTTATTGTCATCTCATTATTACCAATGGCTTCATCCTTAGTCTTTTGTTTTTGTCGATCATTATTGTGTAGTGTCGAATGCGATATCAGTTAGGGGATTTATGAAAGTGGAATAAAAGTACCAATCATATATGTTAAACACCAAATTCTCAAACATACGCTGGAACATGTGTAAATATCACATCAAGCACATACTAGTTTATGGTCTGAGAAATTAATTAAGAATTAGTATTCTGTTTAAGAATGCAAGAAATTGATGACCATTATGTCATTTTTTGAATTTTTAAGGGGCGGGTGGGGGGAGGTTTGTGGCTTGGTGACCATTATGTCATGTTTTGGCCACTATGTCAATCTGTAACATCATTTTTTTGGGAACCAACAAATGTGCGAGGCTTAGGCATGTGGGATCCACAAGCAAAGATAAGAAGAGTAATGGCATTACTTGCAATAGCAGGGAATAGTGTTACAATGTGGTGCTATATGTAAGCAAAGATAGTGCTACTTATAAAATGGTTCATAGTTCTGCATTTAGGCATGATGGTGATGCATATAGCTACATTTAAGCAACATAATGCTACATAGAGGTATGATATTGCTATGTATAACTATATATAAGAAAGATAGTGCTATGTATAAGTAAAATAATGATATGTGCACATTCTTGGAAAAGATATGTACAAATAGGCATGACGTTGTTATGTCTGTGTATATGCAGTTGCTCTTATCTACTTCACTTCTAGGTCCTGTATATGAATTCGTTAGTCTTTGAAAAAAAAGGATGTGTTACGTTGCCCAAATGTAAAAATTTCTCTACCGATGGGAACTTACCTCTCGCCCTCCTTGTTTTTCTTTTCTCGCCTGAAAAGAATTTCAAAACATGACAATGAAAAATCGATGGAGAACAAAATAAATGATGGTTTTATTTATACATCACGTACAAGCCAGCCTTTCTCAAATTGCTCCCTTGTTCTTGACCTCTGCAGACAAAGAAGGTGATCTCCTTTGAGGATGCTAAGCAGCAAGCATATCAGTGGAAGAAAGCCATTGAGAGTTTCCAGAGTTCCTGAGCATGGTAAGTCCATGTACTTCAGAAACAAAGTTGAGAGCTCTGAAACACCATGGATTCTCATGAAAGTTGCATATCAGATGAACAAAAGGACTCATGGTCAAAGAGAAGCTATCCATAGCTATAACAATTTGTTTTTTTTTTTTTGTTGATTTTTTATTCATAGATATTCCTTTGCCTGGGTGAGTGCCTGGTTTGTGACTTTGTTTTCCAGAATTTCAAGGGAAAGGAAATTGCAATAGTTGAGTATAAGATCGTCTGCAACCTGACTTGATTACCATTTTAGTGAATAAAAGCTGCTCTACTAGAAGCTCAAGCCATTTTTTGAAGAAACTTAATATGATATTTGAATAATCCTGCATTAGATTCTGCTGATGAAGTTTGGTAAATAAAGCGAGCTGCTATAAGACATGTTTGCATAAAAGTTATCCTCAAAACACATAAAAAAAATTGCATAAAAGGACCACACCTAGATTCTTGAGGATTGACTTAGCCTTTTATGCTAATTCATGTGCCTTGAATCAAAGTACTTCTCTCTCCCTCTCTCTCCCTCTCATACACATCCCTCGTCACTGGAGTTTCCCCACTCTCCCTCTCTCCCCCTTATGCTCTCTCTCTTTTTGAAAATTATTCGAATAGGCCATTCTTTTATGTTATTTTTTTGACCAACAATCACTGTCTAATGCATGGCGCAGTGGGTGTGGGCTCACGAAGAGAGCAGACGAATGCTCACGGCGTGCATTGACAGTACTCATGTGACGAAAGCACGTGTCGCTCTGTTTAATGCCGCTTCAAAGCGCCAACCCGGATTTGAAATAAAATATTATTTTAAAAAAAAATTGAAGCATTGGTTGGTGTTAGTCCCGATCATTCCTCTCCAACAAAACCCTAGCAGGCCTCCCTCTTGCCATCAGTCATCTTTCATCTGACTTGCACTGTGCTTCCACCGGGACTCTCCTGGGCATTAATTTCAAACTCCATCTTTCCCACGCTAGCGCAGAAATGTGAATGATCTTATAGTTACGGTATTATTCTTCACTGTCCTATCACAGAAATGTGAATGGTCTTATAATTGCGGTATTATTCTTCATTATCTGTTGTCCTTTCATCACTATCTATGCATCATCAGTTGTTTATAATTTTCATTTTTTTTCTTCTACATAATTTTTAAAAAAAAATTAATTAAATTGATAAAGATTTTCTATTTCGAACAAATTGGCAAAAACCTATGGATTCAATACTTCCACTCTTTCTTGCCAGTAATAATACTCATACAAATATTTATACTAGTAATATAAAATTTTTCGAGTCTCATACACATATAAGCTTTTGTGATCATGCCATTAAATTACTTTTTTTTTTTCAAAAATTGTGTTAAAACTACTTTCTGAATCTAGGAAAGTAATGTAATTTATTTTTCATTTACTATAATGCTTATACAAAGTAAAAACATGACAATACAGACCACTTTATTCTCTACATAAACTATTTTTAGTATCACACACAAATAATAATCTCTAAGGCTCTGTTTGTTTACTTTATCCAGTTTATTAAAACCGGTTGAGACGGCGTAACGTGAGCGCTGATGCCGTTATATTCGGCGTGAAAGTAAAAAAAGGGGGAGGGGGCAGGGGAATGAGCGCGGCTCGGCTAGGGTTTTCGGGCGAGATGTGTCCGGCTTGGCTAGGGTTTTCGCGCGAGGTCTGCGCTGGTTGCGAAGAGGGCAACGCGCGCTGGCCGCGACCTGCAGAGAGATCCTCTGCCTACGATCGTGCCGCGAATCTCAGTGGCAGATGGCGAATTTACTGAGGCCCTTTACGTCGCCGACGCCATTTATTGACGGTTGGTTGTAGTCATTCTTGCTACAATACAGGTATCCCAATTTTTTTTTTTCAGCGATGCAAAAGCGTCGGAATAGCTTAGATCTGCGACTTTCTGGGAGACTCTTTGCTCTGTTAGCCTTTGCATCGTCCACGCGAATCGTAGCACAAAACTTTCATCTCTGCTACACTAAAATCTCCATCTCTGCTGCGGTAAATCTTTCTTGCATACTTTCAACAACGGTTTTTTACTGTGACTTCCGTTTTGTTACAATTGTGCAAAATCTTTGTGTGCTGGTTTGGTTCATCTGCAGTTATCTGAAATGCTTAACATGTGGTAAAAAACCAAACCAAAATTCTGACTACTCCAGCTTTCTAAGAAACTTGCAGGTTCTCGCAAATGCTTTCTAATGCTTTGTTTTGAGAGTTAAAATGATTGCATAATGCTTCCCTCTGTATGTCAAAATATCTTTCATGTCACATGTGAATTGAGATTTTCGTATGGAGTATCTTTTATCCTACTGACTACTGCAGCTTTCTAAGTATGATATATTTTCTGTTTTCAAGTCATATTTATGTTGATTTGGGCATGGAACTTGAGACAGTTTATATGTTTTCTTTTATTAACAGTTATATTAGTTTTTTATTTTTGAGTCTGCCATGGTAAAATATATTCGATTTCTAAGAAACTATCATGTTTGCTTTGATTTTGTACAATATCGTATGTGATGCTTCCATTTTATATGTCACTTTCACTTATGATGTGGACTTTAAAGTTGAATTTCACTTGAGCTTTTTGCTGTTATAACCAGTTTTATGTTGATTTTCGTATCTTAAATCTAGCATGATAAGAACGCAGGGTGATTTGTACAGGAATAGCTTTTATGTTTATTCATTTCTTTGTTTTTTTTTTCTTGTTTGAAAATTGGTCAAATCTTGTGTGCTACATGAATAGTGTATTTCTCAAATGTACAGATGAATTTTTATTGGTGATGTTGTCATTTGCGTCAAGTGTGCTTTCGATTGTGGTGTAGCCGAGAACATGAACTTCTTCAATGTATATTCTCTCTTCAAAAAAAAAATTCATTGTTGTTCTTCATTTCGTTTCTATTAAAAGAATTTATTTACTCAGAAGTTATCAGATTGTGAATCTTCCACCGATACGATTACACGAAAGCCAAACTTATGTGAGGCTTGCAACAAAAAACTACATCAAGGCCAAATTACTTATTACTACAAAGGTATTTTCAATGTTCATACATAATTTTTTATTTACGGACTGTTTTTTGGACAGCCCCTAACACGTTCATATTAATTTTTAGCAAGGAAACAAAAGATGAGCCAACAAATAAAGGGGAAAGAAAAGGCGAGCACTGAAGATGGGGGGATCAAAGATTCGGGAAAGTCCCGTAAAGATTGGAGTGATATTGAGAAGGATTTCTTATTAGACTTACTCTTGGCAGCCATTAGAAATGATGAGGTGGACGGAATTCAGTCTATATCAGGCGTTGTTTGGAATAGTATTACTACTCAAATTAACAAGAAGTTCAGAAGTAATTATAACAAGAATCAGGTGTGCGAACAATGGCACAATTTGAAGATGAAGTGGAAGAAGTTTCATGATCTTAAAGGAAGAAGTGGCCTAGAGTGGAATGATGAGTTGAACATGCCTGATATAGACACTGCTGTTTGGGATGAGATTCTGAAGGTATCACAAATATACCGTACATTTAAGTTTTGTTTCAAAAAAAAAATGGCCGCATCTACAGCTATCTTTTCATTTGTTTTTGTAGGAAGACTTCGGTTAATGCAAGTTAAAAGGCTTTGTACATTTCAAAAAAATGGAACAATTATGTGCAAAGGATAGTGCTAAAGGCAACCTTGCTATCACATCACGACGAGAGAGTGAAATTAAAAGTACTGCTAGTGGGCCCAAGGATAGGATTGTTGTAGATGTTGAGGAAGGTTTGGAAGTGGAGGAATCAGATAGATTTGACAAGTCAATGAGAGATGCGACTGATAGTGAGAAAACTACATGTGCGACAAGTTCAGGTAAACGGAACGCTCCTCCAATTTACTCGGAGGCAAAACGCCCTAGAAAAGGAAAAGGCAAGGTGGCTGAGGATGAGGCTGATTTACGAATTAAAATTTACAATGAAAGAACGCAAGCGTTTAATCGTTGGATTGATAATCGAACTACAAAGGGAGGAATTGAAGCAGCTACAACAAAGTTACTATCGATTCCAAAGCTTTCCCGTACAGCCTTTGTCACTATGCTTGAGAGCAACAAGGTAGTTGAGAATAGAGCTACCTTTATGTCTTTGGAAGGGCTAGAGTTATCTTAGTGGATTGAACATATATGCAAATCTAATTCGAATTTTGGAGATTCCATTATATGGGAAACTAAAGATAATCCTTGATTACTCTCTGTGATTGTTTTGTTTTTTTTTTTGGATGAAGACAATTTGGCTTTCAATTTTTGACTTTGAGCAGAATGATGCCTTTTTTGTACAAGCCAATTCTGACTACCAGGGTGATTCGAACTTTTGACTTATTGTAAAAATGACATTTGGTTTACTATGTTCTGCAATTTCGTGGATAAGTACATGTATAATGATGTGCTAGCTTGTGACTGCTTATGCATGTTATATTCTGGTCATTTTCTGGATGCTGTCATATGTGTACAATTTTTTTTTTGGAAGCTGATCTTTAATGCTGCAAGTGATTTTTATTTGGGAGCTGTTCTTGTTCTGGTAATTGTCTAGCTAAAAGGATTTTCTGAATGTTGTTACATGTGTTCATGAAAAAAACAAAGCAGTTTAAGCTGTTTCTCTTATTTTTGTTGTACTTGTTCTTCTTCGGTTTTGAAAGCTGCATTAGAATGATGATTTCAAAATTTACTTCATTTCATTTTGATGAACAATAAAGCTGGAGTAGAATGATGATATTATTTCGGTTGTGGTTAAGTATGTCCAGAAAGCTGAAAGTTATTTTTGGTTCATTTCATTTCATGACATATGTTTGACATACAAGACGATGACATATTTCGCATATAATTTCAAGAAAACGTTTGATAGCTTTAAAAATGATGCGAACTCTGATCATTATTCTATTAAAAGCGTAAAGTTGGTTTTGCTTGCTGTATTTCTTGTGGAGTGACATGATGAAATTCTAATTATGAACTCGTGCAAGTTCTCGCAAATGATATAAAGAAATCTTTTGATTGCTTTAAAAATGATGCGACATCACTCATTACTCAATTAGTCTTTTATGATTTACATATTTCGGACATATGAGATGATGTAAATCTAATCATTGTTCTACAAGAAGCTGAAATTTCCTTTTGCTTGGTGTATTTTCCATGGAGTGACATGATGAAATACTGATCATTATTATTGTGAATGAGAATGAACTGTTCGCGTATGATCATCAGTATATCTGATCATATTGTTTGCAGCTGATTGTAATAAACAGCTGATCATCAGTATATCTGTTTGCAAGAGCTATAATGAACAGTTAAATTAATCTCCCAGCAGAAATTAATTAAGCTATACTTTCTTCACAGATTGTAGTTTAATTGATGATCGTGATTGCAATAAACTGTTTGCGCACGATCATGGATAAATTTGCGATTGTTGGTTAGATAAATATATGCGCAAGTTGGAGCTTATTGCAAGATTTATTCCGTGGAGCTGATTGCAAGAGCTGTTGCGATGTAACCTGCTGATATCATATGTAGTTTACATCAATCATTATTCAAGCAGTCGCATGTGATTTGCATATTTTGGATATATGAGATGATGTAAATCTGATCATTGTTCTACTTAACAGCTGAAATTTGCTTTTGCCTGTTGTATTTTCCATGGAGTGACATGATGAAAATCTGATATATAATCGTGTAAGTAGTCGCATATGATATGAAAAAAACTTTTGATAGCTTTAAAAATTATGCGACATTAATCATTATTCAATCAGTCGCTTGTGATTTAAATATTTTGAACATATGAGATGATGTAAATCTGATCAATGTTCTACAAGAAGCGAAACTTTGTTTTCGCTTGACTCCTCTTCGGTAAAGTAAGATGCAATTTGAAATCATTCATGATCTGCTGACTCATGCATATGTTACAGTGTTATTATGTTGTGTATGTGACTTAACATCGCATTTCTGCTTTGCAATTTTGTCTTCTTGATTTGAATTGTTTTGCTATAATGCACTCCCAGGCAACGAGTTTTGCTTGTGTGTCGAAAATTTCACTTGTGATCAATGGATTCGGCAACATCTTATCTCGATAATGAGGATAAATTATTTGAGGTAATGGCCTGTGATGAAGAAGATCAATGGTTTGAGGAATATTTGCGTGCTGAACTAATTCAACGTGCACCCCAACAAATGCACAAATGACCATTCACAGGCCTACAAAACCTTGAGCACATGTTGCAGCACGATCATCCTAACGTTTGCTTCAATGTCATGAGGATGCATTCAGATGCGTTCATTACATTGCGTAATAGGTTGGTAAGTTCTGGCCTAATGCAAGATTCACGACATGTACCGGCCATCGAGCAACTTGGTATCTTCATGCGTATTATTGCATTTGGTTGTGGTGATCGCGAATGCGCTAAAACATTTCAGCATTCTTTAGAGACAATAAGCAGATATTTTAATTCCACCCTCAGAGCTGTGACATCTTTAGCCTCTGAGTTTCTCCAACTACCAACTTCGTCCACACCGTTTTGTCCAAAGTTAAGGAAGGACAAAAGATTCTGGCCCTACTTTAAGGTATATTATCTCTAACTTTTTAGTCAAAAATAAATGCATCTGTATTTGTTTACTTACGTGAATTTTTTTGAAATAGGATTGCTTGGGAGCCATCAATGGCACGCATATACCAGTAATTGTACCTCTTAAGGAATAACCTGCTTACCGCAATCGGAAGGGAACAGATTCACATAACGTGATGGCGGTTGTTAGTTTTGATAGAATATTTCAATTTGTGACTGTTGGTTGGGAAGGTAGTGCTTCTGACATGCGTGTGCTACGTTGATTAATGGACACTGAAGATTTTGTTGTGCCCGCAGGTAAAGAAATATTAGATCTGAATTACTTTTCTATAAACTAGTTAACTAACATATATATGATTTTCTTAATGACATGTGTAGGTAAATATTATGTAGTGGACTTAGGCTATGCTAACACATCAAAATTCCTAGCACCTTATCGAAATATACGCTACCACATAGCTCGATTTACCAGTGCCAACTCAAGAGAGTATGTGTCCATGGAGGAAAAATTTAACCACAGACACGCATGTCTTCGCAGTGTAGTGGAAAGAACGTTTGGAATATTGAAATAATGTTTTCGTATCTTAAGTACAATGAGACCATTTCCGTTGGAGACTCAACGTGATATTATCTTAGCTTGTTTTGTATTACATAATTTCATTGCACGATATTCTAAAGCTGATCCAATCTTTACGGCACCAGAGACGGAAGAAGTTGAATCTGATGCCAACGATGTAGCATTGACCCAACTTCATGAAGATGCTCAAGTAGGGTAGGTGATCGACAAAAAGGTGATAGAATGCGTCAACAGATTGCTCGAGCGATTTGGGAACAGAGGAGGCACTAGTGGTGTTTGGGAATACCTTTTGCCGTAATCAAAGGTATATATAGTAAAGTACGATCGTTTTGCACATCGCTTTGTATTCTATATGCTTTCGAAATAGTTATATTATGTTATTTACCTAATTTCATCTTAGTTGGCAATGTGTTATAGGTGCATATCGTAATATTTCGGCGTGGCACAAAAAAAATAATTTTTTGCAGGTTTATGTAATCCCATTGACTTAAGCTTATATGTAGCTGAACCCGAATATTTCTTTTGAAGGTTTCTTCATTACTTTATTTAATCTATCTCAGGTACAATCCAGAAAAGTGAGAGACACATTTACACTTTGGCAATTTGATTGAGCGCTTTCATGCATTAGTTTTTCCACTAGTGCTGGTGATGAAGAGCATACAAATGTCAGTGGTGTAGCTCCTATCGTTGCTTGATTAAGGGTTTTGCAACACGTTCCTTGTTCCGCAATTTGATTATAGTTCTTATCATGTCTATGTACTTGCAGTTCGAACTGTGCTTTGTATGACGAATTCAATCCGTTAACTATTTCTCTTATATGTATTTTTTGGTTACTCTTGTATCTATCCTAGAGTTGTACTTGTCATTCTCATTTAACTATAGTTAATTTAATGAATTTTATGGAGAATTTTAGTTAATGAATATTGAATATATGTATGAAATATTCTTCATTTCATATATGGCCTTCTTTGATATGAAATATATATATTGTCAACTAAATTTTAATACCATAAGAAGTTGTTATATTTACATTAATAATACTAATAATAATATTAATTAGTTTGTAGTGATGTGTAAAAAAACTTTGCAATTAATTTATGTAGTAAATATGATTGATTTCAGGGCTTGTTTGGTTCACATTTTTTTGTGTAACAAGAAAAATATATATATTATTTTTTAATTTAGTGAAAAAAATTTTACTTTAATATTAAAAAGTATGTAAAATGTGAAATACTTTCAATTATAATATTTATATTTGTGTTGAATGTGGAATAAAATTGATTTCTCTAGTTGAAATTTATGTTGTTTAAAAATTGTGAGAAATTTTAAATACTCATCATAACAACTAAATTTATTTTTAACCTAATAAATCATAAACAAACACTCAAAAATACCTATGTTATAAATTAACCTTCAGATTAATTTTTATCATGTTTAAAAATAAACTTCCAAACAAACGAAGCCTAAATATAAATTACTACCATTATAATACAAAGTACAATCATATTAAAATATGGTATTGATAATATTGTATTTATATTTTAAGTATATTATATTGCTAATACAATGTATTATAATTATGATATAAATCTTTTTTTAATATTACGTTCTTCTAAAAAATCTATCTTTATAATTGATATTTCTCCGTTGATTTGCCTTCAAATATAACCAAAACAAATACTACGCTTCAATTGGAGAAGTTTTTTAGCACAGTTAGAACAAATGTTTGGTGATATTGACGAGTTAATACCAGATGAAACCAGGCTTGTGCTTGATAAACTAGGGATGGGATGACTCATTTTTTGAAGATTTTATGCTTCTCAGTGAGCATGCCAATAATATCTATGCTCATCCTCAAATAGAATATGGAGTTATCTGCTTTCAAAACTGGTCAAGTATTGGTTCTGTTTAACCCAAAAATTGACAGTTCTTATCATTGACCTACGACCATCACACTTGCTAGAAATCAACGAGTTGCAGTTTATGCAATATTAACTTGTTCTTCATAAAAAATGTGTTCATAACACATTTTTACCTTTATCAGAAAATTCTCAGAATTTAAACTATTGTTGTACTTATACCATATTAATGAGGTCCCTGAGTCTACAGGAATGCAACAGTCACATCGCATACATGTGGAAGCTGATACAAACAATTTCTCTCCCTAAAATCCTATCTTTTCTATGAGAAAATAATTTTTTTAATATATCACATTGTCACTCTCAAGGATGCACGATGATTTTTTTTTTTTTTAAACCTGTGCAGCGAGTTAACGGAGCAGCACATTCTCCATCACGTGCATGCCATCAACTCGCTCCGTGAGCATCCATCTGCTCTCTTCGTGAGTCTGGGCCACTGCACCACGAGTAAGTCGGTGACTGTGCGCCTAAGAAATGACTGGAAGAACGGCCTCAACGAATAATTTTTCCTCTTTTTGAGAAAGTATTAGCTAGGTACAATACCTGATGCAACTCATGACATTGCATACCTTTCTTCTCTTACCATGCAATGTGGATACGTATGACATATGATAGTTATTTATACAGGTTTATGTATATAAGTTTCAACTAATAATTTCTACCTCTTTCCTTCTTCCCAATACTAGTTCTCTCTCCCTCCCTCTCGGACTAATAATTTGTGGGTTTGTCCCTCATCCGAATACTTTTTCCTCCCTCCCTCTCTCACTCCCTCTCCATCCCTCCCTAGTCCCCTTACTCTTCCTCTATATCGTGAAGTTCTATTCTAGGACGGTACACAAAGAAGAGTAAGGGGCCTGGAAGAAAGAAAATTAAAGGTTATGCATATTTTGATTAAACTTTGATGTAAAAGAGAATAGGAACTGCATGAAACAAAAAGAATATGAAAATTGGTTATATGAGAAAGGCTGACTAAAACTTCAAGGTCCCACAAAAAATAGGTGATGCGGGTTTGGAAGAATTATATTTTGGGCAATGAATAATTGATAAAAAGAAATAAAAACAATGACTACAATGACTGCAGAGCTTACAAATTCATGCTATTCTGCAGTAATTTGCTGCTTCTTGTAGACATAAGCTCGCGAAAACACCAGGAAAACAATAAGCTCAACAAAACTGAGGCCAGCAAGAAGCCAGTAGAAGTAATCAAGATGAGCACTGTTCAGATTATCAGAGAACCAGCTTTCTCCTCTACTACGCGTTGTCTTGTTAATGACAGAAATAAGGAAGCTGCTAATAAAGTTTCCGATGCCGAAAATGCTGTAATAGAGGGCAAGCCCAATGCTCCTCAGTTCATCAGGAACCTGATCATAGAAGAACTCTTGCATTCCAACTAATGTGAAAACCTCAGTAATCCCGCAGAGTATGTATTGAGGAGCTAACCACCATAAACTCATTGGAATAATGGCCTCGGGTTGATCAATCAGCCCATAATCTTTGGCTGTTTTCAGCCTCTTCATCTCGACTAATGCTGCTACAGTCATTGATAAAACGGAAAGGACGATTCCGGTTGCAATCCTCTGAAGCTTTGTGATGCCTGTGGGGATTCTGGAGAGTTTTCTGGTTAGAGGAACAAGGATTTGGTCGTAGATTGGGACAAAAGCAACAATAGATATGCTGATGAAGCTCTGTAAGGCTGCAGGTGGAACTTGAAAGCTTGACCCAATTTTGCGGTCCAGCGTGCCCCCCTGCTTCGTGAAGAAGGTTGATGATTGTGCATAGACGATGCCATATATTAAGCATGTGAGCCATAATGGGAACAATCGAAGTAGTCCTTTGGCTTCTTCAATTTGGAGATCATTTGGTTCTTTATCACTTTTGTGCCTGCATGATAATAAAGTTGAGGAAATAATGGCTTCTAAGTTCCTGAGGGGTTAAATGGTTTTTCACAGTGGTCCATGTCATCGAATGATTTCATTTTGGCCCATGAGCTGAACCTAAGGTTTCAGGCAATTCTCTATGTTAAATTTTCCATCAATTTAATAGTGATATTCATATTATTATTCGCAGTTGAACAAAAGAACGCAAATCTAAGCACAATGAAACAGCAGCTAATCATATGAGGTGAATGAAACCAAGCTATCTTGCATACTTTTGAGCTATATACTGGATGAAGCACAATTTACAAGATAATTCAAATGCAAAACACCTTAGATAAGTGGGCCTCGCCTATGAACGCTGCTCATCTCTGCTTTGGACCCACAAAGAACAAATTTTGCAGCAAGCTCTCTTGAAAAGACGAGTACTTAGACAACATTAAAAGTATACGTGGGTAATTAAGAAATTCAGGGTATTTAACAGAAAACATGACGAGGACCAAATTGAAAGGAAATGGAAACCTTATAGATGCCATTGAACCAATTTTAAATTCTGAGACTTACATGCAGAAAGTGCCCAACCAGAAGACTCATCTACTAATGAAAAAAATATTGAAGATGTGGAGCCATTAATGTAAGTTTCAAATTTCAAATACGATGGTGCAATCAACTTTGATATTATGGATATAACAAAAAAATGTTGGAGAAACATTAGGAATTAATTATTAAATTTGTTAAGATAATAATTGAAACATGAAATTTTCTTATATTTTGCTGGCCAATAATTCAATTCAATAATGGTGAACCTTCATTGTAATTGAACAACCTAGAATAAGAAATATTCAGTGTAGTGGCCGATGTAGGCAAAAGTTCACCGAACCACAAAATCTTGTGTTTTCTTTTATATTCTTCGCTATATGATCCTAACTAGTATCAAAGCAGAGTTCAATGGAATGGTGAAACCATGGTGATAAAAGAAGGCAAAGTCAAGATCCAAAAAGTTCAGTGGGGGTAACGAGGGTTACATGTGTCAAAAGAACCTTCATCGGGTTCTTTTGACATGTGACAAGAGAATTGGGACATGCTAGATGGACAAACACCTGAAGTTCTGTTAATGTTGATGCAAAATGCTGCCATCACCATTATGAATGAGAAGCCCTATGGAATTTATGAAGTGCTATCAAATATGCATGAGAATTGAAATGTCATGAATAAGGTATACGTGATGCATAATTAATTTAATTTAAAGATTGCTAAAGAGGAGCCAATAATGACCTGGTGGTGCTGCATTTGGCAAGAAAGTGCATCTAAAATGAGACTGTTGGTTTAAGAACCAAAATTTGGAACCTACTAATGCTTACATAACAGAAGAAATTGAAGATGCTATTACCTTGAGTGGTTCTATGGAGTCATCGACTCTGGATTAAAGATCTTTGTTTCATTCTTATTTCAATAAAAAATGTATAGAAAATTACATTGCAGTTGTATGTGCTGAAAATGAATCCTTACTAATTTCAAGGAAAAAGAATCCTTATCACATTTCAGTAAAAGAAAATGAATCCTTAAACTTTTTGAAAAAAAAATATTCTGGAAAATGAATCCTTAAATTTTACATGGAAAGGATAAAATATTAACAACATACACTTAACCGAAGTGCAGGTTTTCCACACATTTCACCGAAAGGAATAACCTTGACTATGGTGTATATTGCTTTTGATAAATGGAATAACCTTTACCAAAGAGAAGAATGAGCCGCTAAAAACTTTATGAATAGTGAGTTAGCAGTTAAAGATGAGAAGTAGAGACCGATACCCAAACTCAACTGACCTTCTCCTTCAATCCTAAGAAAAAATACATAGAAATTGATTTCCACAAATACTATTCGAAAAAAAAATACTATTCAAAAAACAGAACAAGCTTACTTGGAATGATGAAGTTCCGATCCTTCAGATGTGGCAGTACCTTTAATGAGGGCAGCAAATGATTTCCCTATTCTCAAAAATGGGCTTCTGCCTTTCAATTGCTGGATGCGATATTTCTTGGTACCAATCAAAAAGACGATAAGAGCAATCCCCATAGCAATAAATGGTAAGCCGAATCCAAGAGCCCAACTAACATTATCTTGCACATAAGGTAAGATTATAATGGTGATACTGATGCTGAGGCAAAGGCCAAAGAACCACCAGTTAAAGAATGAGCTCCTCGACAAACCCTCTTCTGGGTCTTTCTCATCAAACTGATCAGCGCCGAATGCCTGAGTGCAAGGCTTGTGGAAACCTTGAGCAAGAGCGACAAGGTATAGAGAGAAGTAGAAGAAGAACACTTGGAAACTACTGGGAGAGCAGGTTTTGCCATAGTTAATTGAACACTTGGGTGGACGCAGGCTTGGTAACACAGAGGAGAGGGTCAGGAGACCTAAGCCCTGAAATTTGTTTTCATATTCGTTGATGCATTGCAAGGCATGTAAACAGATTCGTATAGCTCAATATACAACTTCTTTTTACAAAGATGTACGTATGTGTTTGCTTCCAATTAGTTATGACTAAAATACACTTGTGTTTCTAAGGTTAGTTCCTTTTCACAAGAATTCATGCATTTTGAAACTTCTCACACTGGATCCCAAACTTTTTTAATCATTTCATGCAAGTCTATATATTAAAATGGACATCATATAAATTGAGATACCAATATTATCTCTTAACCTTGTCTTCATCTCTCCATCCCTCTACACCTCTCCACGTCCCACAGCTCCCCCTCCTCCCTCTCTCCACTCACCTCCCCATTCATTTATATATATATAGAGAGAGAGAGGATGGTTTCCTAAAGAGTAGATAAGGAGTCCAGGAGGAGGGGAGCGTGGAAAGGAGAGAGATAAGAGAGAGAGAGAGAGAGGCGGAGAGAGAGAGATTTTGGTTAAATCCACTGTCAAATGAAATTGTGTAAATGGAACATACTGAAATAAATTAGAAAAATTCAAGACCTACCAATACAAAAAACATAAACATGGAAGATAAGCCCAATCTCATAAAACTATATTCAATTTTGCCTTAATTCAATATTGTATACATACAAATACTATTGTAATAGAAAATAATTAAACAATATGCATTACTAGTATTCAGTCATAGTGTTCTCGTTTATTCCCTACAAACATGTTGATTGTGTGTTGCCTTTTTTTGGGAAATGTACACAATGACATACTATATTTAGTCCAAATACATCTTATTTTGCACATATCCCTATTGCATTCACATCATGTCCAAACACATCAAATCATTGTGTATCTAGTGCAACATCCATGTATTAGAGTACCTACATCTGTAAATAATCGAAACAAACTATGTATTAACAAGAAAATCTGATCAATGAATCCAACGGACAATAAAGCAAAGAAAAAGAACAGTGGAAGAAATGACAAAAGAAATTTTTATGTGCAACCCAAGCAGCTAGGAGAAAACCACAACACCTAAATCGGTGATTTAAATCCACTAATGAGTAAATTGCATACAAGGCTATGGGCTTATCAAATAGTAAGGAAAGGAGACTAGTATGGGAAACTGCAACTCAGAACACTTTATTGTAATGGTGGTGGGGACACCACGATCGACCGTCGATTCATTCCTGATAATATTTATCACAAATGGCCGAGATCTAGCCACATTGTTTGATCTAGATCGATTGATATTTGATAGTCAAGATAGATTTAGAAAGATGGATGCTGTGGATTGCTGACATGGTGGATTGAAAATCTCCTCATTCGTTCTGATTGATGGAAAATTCTATTTTTGAATGATTTTATTTACTACACTTATTCTATATTAGTTGTTTTTGTTTTCGTGATTATTATTTTAAGCATGGTATCTAGTATTTTCTTATTTGTGTGAAAAATTATATTATATTGTGTTTTTTTATTAAGTCGATTATATGGAGGTCTATATAAACACCTCCTTGATTATTGTTTTGCCCAATACTAAATGAAATATTATTTGCCCTTTTTCCTTAGGAATACTTGATTCTAAAATGAATCAATATCAATAGCGAAGGGCTTAGGCTTTGAATAAAAATCCCTAAATCCCACCCACTCAAGCTCATCTCCTTTAGATTCAATCATGTCCTCTTCAATTCCTCTCAACATTTACTCCACTTCATCGATCACCCAGTCACTGTCAACCACTCATTGTTCTGCGTGCCTCTACCTCAACCACATCTCGCATCACTTGCGCTAACTTCTCGTCAGCACCTTGGCATCACCTACACTGCAGCCCCGCTAATCACAATGCTTGCACTGATCGTGCTCACAATGCTCATATCTCAACGATAGGCTATGAAGCACCAACACAGCACGGAGATACAAGAACATAGAAACACAACACGATGCAACACTGTGATACGGTAATTTTTTAAAATATAAGAAACTAACACAGCATAATATGTCAAATGTAATAATAATAAAATTAGTATTTCATACTAAAAAAGTACATAAAATATACAACAGTTAAACTTTTAAGTATGAACAACTTACAAGTAACACAAAAGCCTCATAAGATCAAGATGAGAACTTGAAAAAAGACTAATACATTGAAGAGATTTGAGAAATAGATTTAGAGTTCACTTTGCAAAGTGAGTGCGAAAATAAGACAAAATACAATTTTTCTTACTAAGGCAATCACTGTGAGCAATAAGAGGAGGTAAGCCCGGAGTTGAGAATGAGAGGAGTGAAGCTAGAGTTCCAACTTTTTTGCGATTGATTCATTTTCGTGCGACTTGAAGGTAGCGAAGAAGAAAGAAATTTGATTTAGTTTGATTAGTTTTGAATTTTTACTTATATTAAGTAAAATTTTAATAATAAGAGATCAATTTTTAATTTTATAAAATAAAACTTTAACAATAATAAAAATTTTAAATATTAATAAAAAGAACTAAAAGAAGGTAGATGTGTCTAAAAGATTTAGTCTTAAGTTTAATATTAATAAAAAAATATAATATTAATAATTAAATTTAATATTAATATTAATTTTATCAAATTCTATCCCATATGTGTCCTGAAATGCCATACGTCTCAAAAATATCCTGGAAGTATTTCAGAAGTATTCTACAAGCATCTCAGAAGTATCCTAAAACTGTCTTATAAATGTCCTAAGGTATCCCCAAGTGTCCTCACTTGTTCAAAAAATATCCTTTAATTATTTTTAATATTATTTTATTAGGACATACCACATTGTGTGTCTAATACAGTGTCTCCGTATGTTCCTGTGTATTCCCCCGTGTCCATGTGTCCGTGTGTTCGACACAGACATCGTTGAAGTGTCCATGCTTCGTAGTCAATAGTGCGAGTTTTCGTCACTTCCGAGCAAACCGTGCACACCAACCGTAACATCTGAATCTACCGCGGTGCCCAAAACTCATCGTACCCGAGTCAATCCCACGTGTTAGTCCCGCGCGAGACTCCTGCGTCGACCCACCACCTTCAGTCCCACATCTCAGCTCCCGTGGACACGTGAAATGAGACGCAGGCCCACCCACCGAACCAAGGATCGATCTCCCAATGATTTCATTGACCCAATTGCACAGCGGTCTAGATTTTCTGATTCACATACAAATTTCAGCAAATTACATAATCTAGTCAATTGACTGCTATGGTTTTCTTTGTTCGTCTCGATTTTGCTCAAATTTGCTCCACCTATGCAATCTTTCTTGAAAGAGCATAAAATACCCTACAACATGAAGTGGAGATAGTAGCTAAGTCATTCATTAACACCCCTTTAAAGAATGTGGATGCAAGAACACCAAACTGCAGGAAAGTGTCAAACGAATGGCAACAATTATTCAACTCTGTGATGAGATAATCCAGTTCGTTAATGGTTTTTTAAGAGAAACCTTGAACTCCTATGATGATGATGCTGTTTGAATTTTCCAAAGTTCTTTTGATTTTTGATGAATGTAATCTTAGGATACAAACAGATGGATCTTCAAGGAATTTTTTATTGTTTTTCTTCAAACTTTGCTCGACTAATTTCCTTTTAGTGTGTTTCATTAATTGTGGCACTTTTTCTAAGTTGTAATGATGCTGATGAAAAGTTCACAATAGGACACCTTATAAAAGGGGAATGAGATCTTCCAATGTGACTTCCGCTTGCTCCCTTTCTCAACACCTCTCGGGTTCATGTTGTTCTATGGGAGATTTTCAATGGAGGTATGTTCAAACCCTATAACCTTCCAGAAGATGTTTTTATGAACAAGATGTATAGAATATAGCGGTCAAACATGAAAGCGGGGCTGATGATGCGGAAGGCAAAGGACAAAATAAACAAACCTCAAAAAGACAAAGCAATCATCTACTTTCACAACTTAAGATTTCGGCAGATCGTGTTGAAGAAGGTGGTATTCACAGACACCTTCAGTTTCTTCAGCATAGTCACCCAAGTTACTCCTAATTCGATTGCTCCTATGAAGCACTAATATTTCGTAAAACTTGACGTATCTATGTCGTATCTTTATCAGATATTGATGCTTCTCAATACTCCAACAATACATAACAAATACGTTACATAGCGTATCAGTTTTTCTTATTATCAAGAAAATTTAATATTTATTTGATACTTTTTGATATTTCTTGATATTTCATATTAAAGAAGATAGTATGCTCGACCAACCAATGTGACCCATAATAAAACAATAAAAAATGACTCATACATAGAAGACAGTCGTTGCTAAGTTTCAATGATTTATGATGGGAAAGTGGAACGTCTCATGCGATTAGGAAAACAAAGAGTTTCACGCACACTAAATTTTTGAAAGTAGAAAAAGATCAAATATACTCCCTCTACTTCAATCCACCTTTTCACATGGTCTCGCAAATGCCAGTGATGTTGCTTGTGACATCCTGGAATTGAAAAGAATGGGAATTGATCATCGAGATAATGTTCATATGAGTAAATCAGAATCACCCGGACAAGAAATGGCTCCTGGCAAGCTTCCAGATGAAAGAGCACAAAAATGAATAGTCTCACATCAAAAAAGGAAGAGAATTATTGAATTGTATAAGTATATAGCATAACTTCAAATAGCAAAAGTATTTTCTTAGGCAAAATTATGAGGCAAATAATGAAAAACTCCATAGTTAAGCGTACTTGAGCTGGAATAGTATTGAGATAAGTGACCTCTTGGGAAGTACTCAAATCACGTAGTTCCCTAAAGTTAAATCAAACAATATCTCTTTATTTGGATCATAGGATATTACAATATGATATCAAAGTTGACCTCCCATAGTACGATGTGATACAAAGACGAGATGACTCGAGACCGAAGAAGGCGATGAGTGATTACCAGGGTGGTATCCATATGAGTGAATCAGAATCACCCGGACAAAGAGTGACTCCTAGCAGGCTTCTAAGTGGAGGATCACAGGAATGAATTGTTCCACATCGAAAAGAAAAGAGAGTTCCTGAATTGTATAAGTATATAACGTGTTTCTAAATAGTAAAAACATCTTTCGGGAAAACATCGTATGGCTAATGATGGAAACTCCATAATTAAACGTAATTGAGTTCGAGTAATACTGCGATAAGTGACCTCTTGAGGAGTACTCAAATTATACAATTCTCTAAAGCCAAAACAAACAATATGTCTACATTTAAATCACAAGATGTTATATTGCTGCTGCTTCTACCTTAGTTAACATTTTATCATGAATACCATGCACGCCATTGCTTCTATCAGATGTTGATTACGTTGCTTGACGATCGCTGAAACCAATGAGGAGATGGTGGCAAGACTTGCCAAAATCAGCACAAATGGTCTCGAACTATTTGGGTTTTCTAGTTACTTTTAAAGCCTAGGCCAGACCTATTTATAATAGTACCAAAGCTTTCTCACGAAGTCACGTGCCCTCATCCTTAAAAATTTCATGAAAGTTTCACCCTCATGAGACCTAGGGTGGCAACATGGATAATTAATTGTAGAGGGTAAAGGGAAGTTTCATGGCAGCTGGGTATCCATAGGTTTGGGTGTTTTTCCAAGTGGGAGTACAAGTTCTTACAAAGGGATAAGGAGGTAGAGTTTGGCCTTACTATCATGTAGGGGGAAAAGGAAAAATATAAAAATAAAAAATAAAGATAAAATCATGGGGGAAAAAAGTGCTTAGGAAAAGGAGAGAGGTATCATATAAACACATTTATAAAAAGAGGTATCATATATCTTAAACGAGTTATTACATTTCTCCCAAAAAAATCACTTGTTATAGCCAAAATTCACATTTTCTAAGCTTAGCATATATCTTATTATCTACTGCTCTTTGTTGCCACACCTGAAACAAGATTTGTCACCCATCCAACATTTAAAAGTGGAGTGCTAGCCTATGCAATTCTGGCATTTCATGTTAGTGCCCACCGATATTCCTTCTTCCTTCTTCTTCAAATCGAAGTGTCATTCATGCTTCTCAGCTTGATCAGTACAACACCTCTTCTTTTCACAACACTCGCAAACATCATTATTATTTTGTTCTGCGATGAGTGCTCGTTGATATAGTTCAACATAATCATAAATCCGCATCACATTTATTTGCTTTTGAATATCTTTCCGTAAGCCATCTTCTTGAAATTCAAATGTAGCCTATAATACTATAACAGTAAAACAAGATACATCAGGTACAAAAAGTTCGATCCTTGTCGACATCGCACAAAAATCAGATGAGAGGGATATGCCCCTGCGCCATTCGACATCATCTAAAGAGGAAAAAGAAGCTACAAAATTTGCGACTTTGTATACATGAGATATCCTAAATGCCTTAAAGGAGCAAAAAAAGTAGGAGATTTGAATCATGGTCCTGTCTGGAGGATGTCCTCTGGCTGTCCGATGAAGGCCATCAATGGTGATGACTGAATCATCCTCTATCCAAATCTTGTCCACCATGTTCGCCCATTCACGAGCAGCAGTTATCACTACGAGTGCTCCAGTAGCTTCTATTGTGGAGACTGCATAGGTGTAGAGCTTGGAACCTACCCCATGAGAAAGTTGTCATGGTGATCCCGCACCACCTAACAGAGCCATCAAAGTTCACCTTAATTCATCGTAGGGGTGGGGGATCCCAATGGGATGCAGAGGAGTTGCTACAGTCATTAAGGCTGATAAGATCCCAGTTCTGATGAAGGTTGTTCTTGGGATTCGATAAGATGAACAAGTGCAGCGATAACTCTGGGTAACAGAAAGGATTTGTTGTGGATTTGTAAGCCATCTTCAAATCTCTTCACTTTCTCCTATGGATTAGTGACTAGATGGGGAGCAAAGTCAAAGAAGGCAATGAATATTGCTCCATATTTTATGACAGACATGGAACCTTATTTTAAATGAATAAGGTCCCATAACTTCTTCTTTAAATATGGGTGTCCCACTGAATTGGATTAAATCAATGCTAAAGGCTTGGGAGTAGGACATTTAGGAAGTGGAGTCGAAGGACAAAGAGTATGTTATCTAGAGTAGAACCTCTTCTCATTCGTTGATGCTATTTTTTTCTTTTTTGATCAACAGTTGATCCTCATATTTATAGTATAAGCTTTGGTCAATGTGATGATTGAGATATAAAAAACTACAACTCAAAATACTTTATTGTGTAGGCATGACTTTTGTGAAGATCCAATTGGGTTTAAAAGGCGCATGAAGCTAATGTCTTACTTTGCGAAGTCTCAATGATTTGATTGATTTGTTATCGACTTGTCGGGGATGACCGTTAGCTTGTAAAACAAAGGAGCTCCAGCAAGACATCACACATGTTCAGCTTCTACCATTCAAGTTGATAGTTGATCAGTCGTTGACTTGTAGCTGTCAAACTTACGCTCCTGATTGTGGCCAATTCCTCAATATAATAAGGTGGAATCTGTAGTTTGACTCAAAAAGAATGTTGGTGTTCTTGTAATGAAAAATACATATATATATTCTTTCTCTAAAGAATCATTTTTGCTTAATGCAAACCATCTGATGTGGAATGCACTGCTTCGTCCATCCAACATGAAATCGCAAGGCATAAATATAATACAATAATTATTTCCATGAATTTCTAACCAGATAATTTTGAATCACTATCTTAAAAACAATTTCTGATTTTAGAATGAAGAATTGTCGTAACTAGGGGTGAGAATGATCCGAGTTAAAGTCAAGTCTAACACAACTCAAGCCTAATGCGTATTAATTCGATTCGAGTTCGAGCTATAGCTCGTGTCGACTTCCAGTTAGTTTGAGCTTTGATAGAGCTAACTCAAGCCCTCCAAAAAATTTAAAATTACTTAAAAAGTTAAAAATAAATTTCCCCTACTAAGATTTAAAATTGGATCACCCTAACAGATATTCTCACCAAAGTTAACATATACTTATGTAAGATAAATAAATATATTATCTTTATTTAAAAAATAAAAATCAAGCCAAGTTATATTCAATCCCACCATGGCTTCTGGCTCATCTTAATAAACTAGAGTTGAGCTCGAGCTAAATATCAACCCAAACATTGAACAGCTATCTATCTTCGAGCCATATTCTCACCCCTAGTCGTGTTGATTGTGAAGCTGTTCAAATATCAATAATGGTTCACGGAATAGAAAACATTCACCATCAAAATCAATTAAAAATAAAGAAAATGAAGAAAAAGTCAACATTATGACAAAAGAAAATCGGAACCAGGATGTAGAGAAGGGAAGCGACGAGGATCGTCCGGTGGCGGCCGAGATACGAATCTGCGACGAAAGCGCCGGCGAGAGGCAGCATCGACGCTATCCCTGACCAAGTATTGACGGCGGCGGCGGCAGACGCCGTCGACTCCTGGAGAGGGCCGGTGAGGTAGGTGATGAGATTCGACGATACGCCGTAGTAAGCGAACCTCTCCGCGAGCTCCACCCCTGCGCCGCCTCCGGATAGAGGGTCAGTGACCGATTGGAGAAATGGCGAGGATCGGAGGAGATAGGTGGATTTCGTACCTATGATGAAGAGGGCCGCCGTCCAACCGCCAGAAGTAAATCTGGAGACCGGATCGCCGCGGTAATCGACGACGCCATCCATGGCAATGGCGGAGGAGGAGGAGGAGGAGGAGGAGGAGGACGACGACGACGACAGGGGAAGGAAGGGAGCCGTGTCCATTTCTAGGGCTTAGCGCCGGAGCAACGGGGTAGAGGTGTCAGCCGGTGGGAAAACTTTGCATTAAAATAGCGCGCCACGTGAGTCATCAGGCAAATGAAACAGCGCTGCGTGGCGCGACGCAGACCTACAGCTCCGGCAGCTACAGTGGAACTGTTGGTGGGACATTCTGCGGAGAAATTTTTGCGTGTGCAGAGGTGCACGGTGCACAAATCCAATTAGCACACGATACGTGAATAAAAATGATCATATATGTTGATGTATCGTGCGCTAATTAGACTTATGCATCGTGCACTAGTGCACACAAAAATTTCTCTATTTTGTGTGCCTCTTTAGTGTCTCTGCGTCTGGAAAAGATGAAGTCTGCATGCAGAATTCTTTATGCGGGTATCCCACAATGTTTTTGTTTGTGTGTGAGATTTCTGTGACTTAAAATTCCAATTATTGTATCTAATTAGAATCTAAATTCAATTTAATATATTAAACATAATTAAGTTTTGATTTTATCTCGAAGAATTTAACATTCAAATTCACAGACAGTCAAGTAGCACCATTATCGAGCCGATTTCGAGGAACTTATGTAACATAAATGTTAGAGATCAGCTCAAAATTAATTTGAAATAGAAATTGAATTGATTCAAGTTAATTCAAAGCAGATTTAAAACAAGATTTGAGCAGACTAATTGATTTCTAGAGCAGGTGAATAAATTTTAGTATACTCCAATCTCAACCAGACTACTTATGCTAACTTACATTAAAAAAAAAATTATATAAAATTTATGTAAATTACAATTATCTATATTATAAATGAAATTTTGAAACAACTCTAATCTTTCATACTAGTCATCGTTAACTCAGAATCTACTTACATTAGCTCAAGTTTCAACTAAAAATTTTTTATTTAATTTTGATTTGATCTGGATATGAAAAATTCGATCTCATCTCGATGAGTAAGTCTGAAACTAGTTTTTATATATTAATAGAATAAGATAATGTAATTAATTTAAAAACACTAAAGAAAGAAGTGATTTCATGCTCCGATGTGAGAAAGATTCTGCTCTTTTATAATAGACGATTACTGATGCTGTCTTTGATTGGTTGGTGGTTAAATTGATCATAATTATTTTTAAAAAAAAAATAAAATAGTGTATATAATTTTCAATACATCAATTAATTTTATTTAATATTTTTATAATTAATTAATTTTATTTTTCATCATTTATATATCTCAACAAAAAATTATATGTATTTTTTATAAAATTTTTGAAAAAATAGATATGACTAATTTAGCCACCAGCTTAAGAGATTACAGGACTTTTTTTTATATATAAGAGATTATAGGATTTTTAGAATTTATAATTTAGGGCCTGGGGTTTTAGGAGTTTAAAGTTTTAAGATACAATGAGAAATTTTGTACGTACGATATAACAAAAAATGTTCATATTTTTAGATGACCATTGAGGAAAAAACAATGTTATTGTATTGAAGTTCGGTGCAATTAACAAGCTGTAGAGAAATTCGTTTCATGCAGATATAAACATAAAAACTACTAATATATTTTTTCTCGTAAGTTAAATTTGATCATTACAGAATAAACATAAAAACTACTAATATATGCTAGGATATATAGAGAGAGAGAAAATTGAGATTATAATAGTAATTAAAAATACTTAAATATTTTTTTAATAAATAAATATGTATTTTTTTTTTTTAAAAATAACTAATTAATTATCAAATTTAAAGAAATCTGTTAAAAAAATTCACACGAAAAAAAATTGAGAGAGGACTCTAATGATGTTTTTTATTTTTATAGAACTGCATGAAATCAGATGTCTAACTTTGAGGTCCGGACGAAATTTTACGAGCATAGTTAACTTTTGAAATTTTATAATTAACTTTTGAAATTTTACGAGCATAGTTCCTTGAGTTGCATTTGACACTGCCCTTAAATCCCACTGGGCTTTTTTCGATTGATGATTTTTTAAATCTAAGTATATTTAATTAACTAATTAATAAATAGAACATGTCTCAGATGATGTTAACTAATGTCATTAGATTAAGGAGTCACACGGCAGACGGGCGGGCGACTCCTGTTATGCAAAAGTCGCCCCGGGCGACTTCTTTTCTAAAAAAAATATTATTAAATATATTCTATATTATTTTTAATACATTAATCAAATCATACTTATATTTAAATATTTAAATTAAAGAGGTGCAATATGATATTTAATATTCACATATTATTTCTAAAATTTAAAAAGATTATATTGTTATTACATAAATCATTCTCACTTAAAAAAAATTATAAAATAAAAGAGTGAGAAAGTTTGATAAGTATTTATATATAAATATTATAATAAAATTTAATATTAGTTTTTAAGAGAATTGTTTATATTATGATATGGAATTGGAAATTTGCTTTAAAAATCAAAATTTGAAAATCTTTTTCTTTTTTTTTAAATAAATTTGAAAAAATCTTGCCCATCCGAATTTTCTCATAAATCATTGTCTTTTCAGGCTGATGACTTATTCTCCTACTCATTCTCAAACAGATCGTATCTTTCTCAACTTTTTTTTAAATAATATATTAATATTATTTTTGCAACAATATGTGATTATTCTAAAATAAATTTACATAATATAACTTTTATTGTAATTAACCTCAACTAATTAATAATTTTTTATAATTAAAATTATATAATGTAAATTTATTTTAGAATAATCCTATATTGTCATCACATAAATCATTCTCTCTTAAAAAAATTATAAAATAAAAGAATAGAAAAGTTTGATAATATATTAAAAATAGTACAAAATATATTTAATAATATTTTTTTATAAAAGAAGTCGCCTAGAGATGGCGACTTCTGTTAATTTAGAAGTCGTCGGTCCGCCGGGCGACTTCTTAATCTAATGGCATTAGTTAATGCCGTCAAAAAAATGCTCCCTTTATTAATTTTTACTTAATTATGCTTATTTAATTAGTTAATTAAAATACTTAGATTTTAAAAACCATCTTTTTCGATTAGGGGAGGGTTAGTTAACCATGTGAATTTATGCCTGTTTAGATTGGGGGTGGGTTACTTAACCAGGGTATATAAACCTTAAAAATAATTTAACCTAATTGGGTTAAATTATTTAACATTGAATTCGAGTTAATCAAATATTTTATTTGGTTTGATTACTTAATAACTTAGTATTATATGTAGAGGTAAGAAGGGTTATTGCAATCTTTAAGAAACTTGCAGCTATAAGATATCTGGGGAAATGGGGTAGTGGGCAAGGATAGGGTAATACACCCTGAGTTAAATTATCACAATATTAAAACACTTGATGGGTTAACTCGAGATAACTTCATGTTAACCCTCTTGCCAGACAGCCATTTAACTCAACCGGGTTAAAAGATTTAACCTTGAATTATGTTTAGCACTCCATCTCATGTAAATTTGAAACATGTAATATGGCCAGAAATCAGAATAGTATCATCTGCATGTAAATTTCTCTAATTAAAGAACTAGCTTGAAGCTGCCATCAAGAAGCTCTCCCTTCCATTAACAGATCAAAATCTTGCAAGCAGGTTTATGCAGCAGGACGGAACTTTCAAATTCGTAAACTGTAAAAATACGAAACGAAAAAATTTTACTTTCGTCAATCCATCACAGCAAGACCACCAGCTGCTTTGATCTTCTCTACGATCTCACAGGCCTCCTCCTTAGTGACCCCTTGTTTCAGAACAACTGGGGCTTTCTCCACCAAATCCTTGGCTTCCTTCAACCCCAGATTGGTGAATGCCCGGACCTCTTTGATCACCTTGATCTTCGCTGCAGCCTCAAATTTCTCGAGTTTGATATTGAATGACGTCTTCTCGGCTTTCTTCTCTTCAGACTTGGTTGCTTCAGCAGCAGATTGTCGTGACATGTCCAAGCCTTGGGACGATATCTGCTGCAGATTCGGATGCTTCAGCCGATTTTGCAGTGCTGGACCAAGCTGCCTCAGCTCTTCAGGGGAGAGTGAAATGATGCGATTTGCGAGCTCCATGATCTTATCTGATGGAGGTGGTTTTGGCCCATACGGATTATAGAATTCCGGGTATTTATACCTTTTTGGCTTGGGGGTTGGGTTTTTGGGACTGAGGTCTGAATAAAAGTGATGAGGTATAATGGGAGACTTCCTTGAGGATTTGGAGGCAAGAAAAAATGTTGAGATTGTCAAGGATCTCATTGAGGAAAAAACGCTTCTTCTGATTCTCTTTTGTTCCTTTATCTTGATTATTGTGGAGTACAACCTGCTCGAGTGAAGGTAAAAACTATAAGGTCCGACATAAGTATACAAAATTCAACAATGTCAGCTGATGAGCAGTGCAACCTACAGGAACCAGATAAATGCCATATGAAAATGGATGTCATATATTTCTGTTGTACTATATTTTCTAATTCAACTACATCTGAAGATAGCTGCTATTCACTATAAAAGGCAAGAAAGAATAGTATAAGCTGCTATTATTGAGTAATATTGACATGGTTTACAGAACTAACATTGACAGCAACCAGCACATAGCAAATTACTAGGATGAATCTATCAAAAAAAAAAAAAAAATACTAGGATGAATATAAGATGGCGTAGTTTATATATCAAGGCTCACAAAATGCCTCATTTTTTTGCCTCTAACGTGTTATGAAATATTTGCATGAAACAGGCATGGGAAAAAGTATTGCAGCTAAACAAAGCTATTAACAGAGACAATGGTCCAAACAAAATGAAATGACGTGAGTTGGTGTTGGCGCAGCAGACTCCTTAAATTTCTTCAACAAGCAAGTTGAAGAAAAGATTGAAGCAAGCCATAAACAATGAAAAATTAAAACAACCAGATAAAGATCAATAAACATGTAGATTTATGTGGAAATCCATACAGAAAAATTAAGGAGAGAGCAGAAAAAACTGTTGAGGAATACAGCATAGGAATAGATAACCAAGGAAACGACAGCATAAAATACATGACTAAATAGCACTCCTAAAATTTGTTCATAAGGATGTAATTGCTCCAAGTTAAACACGTAGAATAATTTTAATTTCAAATGCATCAACTTTTAGCCACAAAAAAACTAGTACTATGTCAACGAATACCAAATTAATATTGAAATTTTCAACATAAATGATAATGTGTGCAATGTTAATACAAAAAAGCATTACTTACTCTGAGCTCTACATGTGTCGCCAATTACACATCATCAATCAAAAGAATCGTCGAGTCAATAGTCAACCAAAACTTAAAGAATGAAGAGCCACCTCCTGGGATCCTTCCATGAGGATGTTCAATGATCTATCTCATAGGCTACAAAAGAGGTGGCATTGCTTAATATATCTTACAAGAAATCTCATAAGTGTCGTGGAGACAGTCAAGGTTCACCTCAAAAGTGTAGGCCCACAACCCAATCACACTGCACAAGTTGGCGATGCTAGCATGCCAACACCTTTTGCTCTACTCTCTACCCTCTTAATTCGTGGGCACCATAGACCAACTAACTTTCGCCTAGTCCTCCAATCATATCATACTGTGGATGGTTAGCTCTGATGCCACATTGTAATATCCTATGACCCATATATAGAGGAATTGTCGACTTTGACTATAGGAAATCACATGATTTAAATATTTGTCAAAATGTATGATCTTCTGGAAAGTATCAAGTCACTCAATTCCCTAAAGCTAAAGTGAACAATATTTCCACCTCTGGATCACAGGATATTAGTCCACTCCCCTAAAGAGCTTCAAATGATATCCTACTCATACGACATCAGAAAATCACCTCCCTGAGATGTTGCACCTCCCAAACCCCATCCTCGCTAAGAGCAGAGCCAAGTAATCAACGAGTTGTGTTACACCATGGCATAGATTAATTGCACCATCGCTAAATTGGTGCAGGAACAAGTGGCTCCCCAAGCATTTCCTTATTACTATGGTGAAAATGACGAGCACTCCGTCACCCATTTGGGGCAACCTCTCCACCACAACAAAGGCGGTCCAAAAGCTAGCCCTCACCTCGGTGGCAACTACAAGCCAACCCGTCATAGTGTCACCACTCCATTCAACAAGGAGGTTATTAGAAGAGTAATTAAAACTTATGCACATATCTTCCAGCTTAAAAACCTAGGCTAATGAGTAAGAGTCGACACTTCTCTGTCATCAACTTAGCTTGTTGATTATTTAATGTAAGATAATTCTAAAGTATATTCCAATAATCTCCCTCTTAAATGATAATACATCTACATTGGATTCATTTTCCATCCAGCGGGTCATTTAACCCATCAAATGCATATGACCAAAAGCCCACTCAATCACCTAGTACCACAAAAGGAGACAGACACTCTTGTGTTTTTCTTAAGTAAAAAGAGGCAAACAACCATAGAAGTATAATCTTGCATAACCTCTAGATCCCATCTAAACCATCAGCTCTAATACCACTTGTTAGAAATATGATACCTTAGGGAAAGCTGGAACTAATATATAAGTGTGGAAACTTTCCAGAGCAAAATCCAAGGCCAATGACTTCTATGTTAACATCCCAACTTGTTATTGACCATCTATTGCAAAACAATTCTCATATGTATCGCAATGAAGACCTATGAACCACCCTGCATGCTTCAAAGAGCCAAATTTCAATTTCTACAATGGGATGACAAATCCTGATGATTATGTCACTACATTTGAGATGGCTCTCATCTTTGCCCAAATCTCATATGCCAACAAGTGTCAACGCTTCACAAGGACGTTAAAGGAGAATACTCTAAAGTGCTTTACAAAGCTTCCTGTCGAACTATCACACCATCGAGCAATTTCGTCGGGTGATCTACAACAAGTTCATAGCCTTCTACGAGGCCCCCACACGCTCTATCCAAGCTTGTCAAAATTCAACATAAATCAAATGAGCAATATTAGGGAAAAAAAACACTTCCTCAATAAATTCAAGCGGCATTCTCCAACAACTATAAAGACCTCGATAGGGAAAAGCTATGTATGGAAGACTAATGATGAAGAAGATAATCCCAAAGGAGAAAAGAATCACCCCCAAGGAAAAGAGACAGAAGGAAGCAGAAAAAATCACCCTTGCAATGGCTATCTCTAAGGCCCAAAGCGGTAGAGGCCAAATACTGTTGTCCTGATGACTAGAGCCACCACATTACCCTCCCATGGGGCCTTTTGCAGCTATCACTCACTAGAGCATGTGCAAGATTCTGGTGTCAAACCCACAACCACGTGAGAGCATCGATATTGACAAATAGTGCATACATCATGGAGACTACAACCATGATATAAAGAACTACAAAGCTTTCAGGGTCTTGGTGGATTGCCACATTGAAGGGGGGTACGTAGTTTTACCAAGATTGAATAGCCCCAAGGAGGAAAAGATTACCGGAGGCCAAGGGCACCACCGCCCAAACTCATGAATCACCAGTCGAAAAGAACATAAGAGACACACCAGCCAATCCCTAAGAAATATGAGCCGGCTTATGAGTTGGTTACACATAATAATGCACAGCCCAGCCAATATATTGGCATTTATGGAAAGAGCCATGAGGTACCCTCAATTCTTCGTTCCCATTACCTTCACGGAGAGGACCTACCCACTAATGACCGCCACAACGACAACGCCATCAACATCACTGCTACCATCTAGAATTCCTATAGCATGAGGGTCCCGATCGACACCAAAAGTTCAATGGACGACATCTTCGCTCAATCCTACTGGTTGCTTGCCGCAAACAACAAGCATCTGGACTCAAAGTCCATCTCTCTCGGAGGCTTGACTGAAGGAGTGACACCAATAGGAGGGTTTGCCACTCACTCTAGGAAAAAAAACACTACTATTTATGCAAAATTGTAAATTACTTTGTTACTACTTGAAATTTGCAGCATTTACAAAACTGTAACATCAAACTTTTCCATGCTAGTTTCTGATCTCAAGTACAAATGTAGATCAGCATATAATGGAAACCATGTCAAGAGCTCATAGTTATGCTACAAGAAGATAATCTGAACATAATCTCAGATTCAAGATCTAACTAGTATCAACATTAGATTTTCAAATGTAACATAGTCAAATTAGCTCTCATGGAAAAGAATTAAACATACATCACAATATCAGTATATTACATATCCACCAAAGTTCACCACATGATCAGGTCGTTCGCTAATTAGCCAAATACATGCTATAAACGGATGAGAAAATATTCGCTGAATATTGTACACAACACCTGCTGCAAATTTTAAAAAAAAAGTGAAAACGAAGGGTAGAAGGAGAAGAGAGGTGGAATGAACGACTCACTGAATGCCGCAGCAAGAACTGGAGTCAGGAGCGACGGCGTAGGCTGAGTCGGCGGATGCAGATTGTGGAGGAAGCACCGAAACAGCGGCCTGCCATCATCACTGGCGTCCGAGGGAATCCTAGCGCCGCGTGGTCTCTCCAATCGCTTGAACGAAAGTGCCGTAGATCGAGAAAGGGGTTTAGGAGCGACGGCGAAGGAAAAAGGCGACGATGGCGGCGTCTGTGATGTGCTCGACGGATATCCGCGAAGATCGGAATCGGCGGAAATCGACGAAGATCGGCAAAGATCGGCGGCGGTAGGCGAATGCTTCGGTGGGAACGTGAAGTGCGAACCCTAGGATCACGGTTATTTTCTCTTGTTATGGCGAGATCAGCCGGTGCCGGTCCGCTATTTGTTCTTTTTTTTAGCATTTATATGCATGATATACAAAATTTTAAGTATTATATTTTTATTTAAATGTATGTCTGTCTTTTATCAAGAGAATGATATATAAATAATATTTTAAAAAATTTTATGACATGTAAATAATTTTTTTCCTATTCATTTAAAATTTAAAAATATTGTTAAAAA